>OY856409.1:1525182671-1525435171 GCA_963693085.1 Alisma plantago-aquatica
TGTAGAGTTACTCTCGCACAACTGTCATGGATCCTAGTCTTGATATAGATGCTAGTAATGCCAATGCCAACTGTGATGATGATAATCCTCATTATTCTCCTTCTGTTGGTACTGGCACTTTGTCCCCAACAGAGTTCCTAGAATTGGACTTAAATTTGGAAGTTTAGATGAAGGTATCTCCTTCTATTCTAGTTATGTTGGCTTGATTAGGTTTAATCTCAAGAAAGGCAACAATAGGTATGAATGCAGAACTAAGAATCTAGTTGCTAAAGATTTGGCTTGTGACAAGCAGGGTAACATCAGTCATTGTAAGAGGTCCAAAGGAGTTTTGAGCCCCGTTTGCGATGAAGTGGATAATTTATAGGATAATTGTCCAAAAAGCACATGCGTTCTGTGAAGAGGTGTGGGTGTAGAGCCATGATCCAGTTCATACTAGATAAGTCCTCATCCAAGTGGGTTGTGACTGCTTTTGTTGAGGAACACAACCATGATCTTGTTGATGATGCTCACCTGTGTTACTTGAAGTGTAACTCATCTCTTGATAAAACTCAAAAAGAGATGCTTTCTTCCATGAGTCAAGCAAACATACCTATCTTGAGACAAATTCCATTGATAGCAACTGAGTCTGGCGGTTATGAAAATTTGACATTTATAAGGAGACAAGCTCATGGACACCTCAGTAGCAAGAGGAAAGAGTCGGATAAATATGAGTTTGACATGGTGTTGGATCATTTTGCTAGGTTGAAGGTTTTGGATTTGAAATTCTTTTATACTTATCAAAATGATGCCAATTGTTGTTTGACACATTTGTTTTGGTCTAATCCTATCTCTATCTAAGATTGCAGGTTGTTTGGCGATGCAATTGTGTTTGACACCACTTACCATACCAACAAGGATTCCATGGTTTTTGGAATGTTTGGTGGTGTGGATCACCATCGCAAGACAGTGTTGTTTGCCTCAGCTCTATTGGCGGATGAGAAGTATGACTTCTTTGTTTGGGTTTTCAAGCAATACTTACTCTGTTTTAGCAAAGAGCTGATTTCCATCATAACCGATCAAGACCCAGCTATGGATGCTGCTATCATTACTATTTTTCCAAATTGTAAGCATCATTTCTGCAGCTGGCACATCCTACATAAGCTTCCATCTAAGCTTGGTGGCGTTCCTAAAAAGGATCAGATCATAAGCTCTTTGAATGATTGTGTGTGGAACGTAGATGATGTGGAAATTTTTGAAGAGAGATGGAACTCTGTAGTTGAAGAGAATGATTTATTTTCCATTAGTTGTCTTTCTGATATGTATGCGATGCGTTGGGATTGGGTTCTGTGTTATATGCAATCTTCTTTCTTTGCTGGCATGAGGACAACTCAAAGAAGTGAGAGCCTGAATGCATTCATTAGAAGCCACGTCAACGGTAGGAAGACTCTGTTTGAACTTGTATGTTTCTTAGAGACTGCTTACTCTCATGTGTGGGAGAT
The DNA here is from genome assembly GCA_963693085.1 of Alisma plantago-aquatica. NCBI lineage: Eukaryota > Viridiplantae > Streptophyta > Magnoliopsida > Alismatales > Alismataceae > Alisma > Alisma plantago-aquatica. The sequence goes on from OY856409.1 coordinate 1,525,184,150, forward strand.
TGAAAATTTCAAAGATTTTGATGATGAGTACAAAAATCTTCCCTTGTCATCATTGTGGTATGTGGAGGATCAAATGAGAGGTATATACACCAAGTCCATTTTTAACATTTTTCAGTCTGAGGTTCATCAAAGCATGGTGTACAATGTAAAGGAAACATCCGACAGTGTCTTTGAGGTGTATCGTCTTGGTGGTTTTGGATCTCCTTGTATCTTGAAGAAAGACTCATCTATTGATATTGTTTCATGCAATTGCTTCATGTTGGAATTCAAAGGTATTCCGTGTAGGCACATTCTATCTTATCTAAAGAGCCGTGACTTTTGCACTCTTCCTGAGCCATACCTATTAAAGAGGTGGACTAAAGGATATATAGAACATCCTTTGATTTTTGGCAAAGCATCAGTTACACATCCATCCACTAGGAGGACCCTTCAACTTGTTTCTGCTTTCAATTCAATTGTCAACATAGAGTGTAGGAACAACGCTATAGATATTTGTCATGAAAAACTCTTAGCTTTGCGAAAGGAGCTTTTAGAATTGGATCATGCTGATGCTGATGCTGGTGTAACTGCTTCTAACACAACTTCTTCTTCTACTGTCGAGGTCCATATCCCTAGTATTTGCAAAACTAAAGGGAGACCTAGATCGACTGATGTGAGGTTTAAATATGGAGTTGAAATTTTTCAGTCTAAAAGAGAGAGTCAGTGTAAGAATTTCTTAGAGTTTGGAGTCAATCATGATAGTAGAAACTTCCCTTTGAAGAAGTAGTTCATTCTTCATAGATACTTTTTCTGGACTTGTGTTGTTGTTGATTGATATGCTACTTGTGTTGTTTCTGATATGTAATAATGCTTCCTGCTACTCAAGGATTATGTTTGCAGCTACTCATGTTTTTGTTGATGTTGGACTTGTCTCTTCATGATCCTAACTTACTGCTGCTACTTCTATTCTTGGAGTTGCTAACGCTTCTGCTGCTACTGTTTGGTTGGATTTTCTTGGTGCTGCTACTTGTGTTGTTGTTTATTTTGATCTCATGTTGTTGGAGTTGCTGCTACAATTGCTCTTGATGGATGGCTGTCCTTAGTTTTGTTTACATGTTTTTAGTGGAGTTGTAGTTGATTAGTGTGTGAGTGAGGCATATCCAAAATTGAAGTAATTGTAATGGATGTTCATGTATTGTCTTTTAAAAGTAATTGTAATCCTCCTTGTAAAAACACTTGTGTTTGAATCTATGCGTGTTATCCCTTGAGCTCCAACAGTTGTATGTAGAAATTGAATATGTTATAAAGTATTATTTATGATAAAATGTTACTCTTTGAACAATATCATTTCTCTTTGTGTCCAATGGATACTTCTCTTCTAAAATAGTTACCTTTTGGATTAGAACAGTTACCTTCATGTTCATACAGTTACTTACAAAATGTCCACTGTCACTATGTGATTCACATACATTGGTTTTGTATCTTTGATTCACCTTCCTATTCTAGAGTTACTTATAACATACAAAAGTTACTTTTTGGTTTCTAGGATTACTTTTCTGTTGTCATAGTTACTTTAGTTTTCAGATAATTACTTTATTGATTACCTGATCACTCTTCCTTTTTAGTGAGTTTATTTGACATTCTTTTTTATTACATGTTGAACTATATAACAACATTTTCTTCATTAAAGTGTATAATCTATCATCTAAATTTTCAATGACACCCCCTCACATCAAACCAACTGTGATGTGATTCCAACATGTTTCTTTCTTGATTCAAAGCTAACTACAAGTCTATATCTTCATACAAGCACACATCAACTATTCATGCAAGAATACCACATACAAAGCATAAAACATTATCCTTTAAACCCAGAAATACTACTCTTATAAACTAATTTAGAGTAAATGTAATTTCAGACTTCCAGCACATCAGTTACATATGTCATAATTCCAACACATCAGTTACATATATCAGACTTCCAGAAACGAATTTAGAGTAAATGTATCTTATAGCATTTACATATCATAATTCCAACACCAAACTGTTTTCATTACATTTCACTTAATAAAAGAGTATTCAGTTAGACTTCAGCCATCTGTCCAGGCTTGAAACAACTTCTTCATACGAGTCTTTTTTTTCTTGCACATCTTCATATTGGGTTTGTTTTTGCCCTTCTTCTTGCTTGTTCTCTTCCTGATCTGCCTCTTCCTTATGTTGTTCCCCTAGACATTCTTTGACATCATCATTGGCATTTTTCATCTTCCTGGATAGGCTATAGCTTTCCACATCTCAACATTCTTTGGAAAATATAAGCCCTTATTGCTGGCATGTCTTTGGAAGTGAAGTCCATCTATTTGTCATTGACTAGGCAGTCAAGATACTTCATCACAAAGACCCCACAGTCAACAAAGCCTTCTTCCTACTGTGGGCATTGTGGGTACTCCCATTCCCACGGTGACATTTGGCTTCCCTTGTCTGGTGCCCCCCTAAAGAATTCGTGGGCAATACCCACCTACAAAAAAACATAACTTTCATTAATTATCAATCAACCAATATTATTTCTTTCAACCCATTATTAACATAGTTTCTTTTTTCATTGCTTACCCATCTAATGAATTCTTTCTTTGATTTGCCACTTCCATTCATTGAGTTATATGACTTGTGCGTGCCATCCCTGAAGCTTGCTTCATGCAAGTGGCAGTGGTTGTCATTGTTTAGTATCGTGAACACAGAGTCCATCGTGTCCCACTCTTTTAAGGGAATGTTGAAGAGTGGAGAAAGCATGTCAATCTCCTTTAGGGTGATATTCTCCACATCAACTGTCAGATGCTGCTACAAATACAAAATTTAAAAATGCACATCTCTAAGTTTCAATGTGTGTATCTTTAGTAATTTTCTATAATTTTGTATCACAAGTTTGCTTGTCTTACCGAAGCATAAGTGCTCAAGCAGTTCCACAACAACCCCTTCTTCCTCCTATTGCTTGTGCTCTCCTTGAGCATTTGCACAAAGTAGTCCAGAACCTGAAAAAATCCACAAGCTTATGTTAGCAAACCAAATTATTATTTCATACAGTTACACTACATTGGTTTCTTACAGGTGATTGCATCATCTGATCCTTGTATAGGAGGGAAGTGAGGTCCTTCCCTGTGCACCAAGTATCCTTGTTTAATCTCCACTCTTTGTTTGACCCGCCAATCAGTATAGATGCGATGCATATGAGTTAGATATTGAATAAATAATGTGTATTTGTACACTTGACAAATGGAATATTAAAATAGCCAATTCTTACAGCTCTTCTATGTTGTCCATGAAGTGATAGACAATTTCCTTGGTGTCCTTTTTTTGAAATGTTCAAAACCTATGAAATTGGAGAGCTTGTGTTGTCAACAAAGTGCAGTTCATGTTAGAATCCATCTTCATTAACAAGTTACACAATACTTTTATGTCCTACAGTTAGTTTATCAAGCACAACAATAATTTTTCATTTTATAAAATTACTCTATCAACCATGTAGTTACTTTTATATTCTTGTAGTTACTTTACTATTCTAATAGTTACTCTTATGTTCACACAAATACTTTAAGGACTGCTATACTTAAAAGTAAATGTGACCTCACCTTTTCCTCCCTTCTTTTCTTTATTTTTTTTCTAAGCTGCCAATTAAATGCTCTATCCTCTACTTTCTTTTTGTCATCTTTTTCTTTGGCTCTTCTTCTTTTCCTCCTTCTTTGCTTGCTTTGTTTGATTGTTCCCATTTTTCCTTCCCTCTTCCTTCTTCATCTTGTGCAGATTTTTCTTGGCCAAAACCATCAACACCTTCTAGTTTGTCATGTTTTTCTGCAGCAGCAGTTTCTTTCTCAGGCGTGTCTTCCTCTGCTCCTTGTTCTTCAACATATTTTCTCTTTAGGCACAGCTTGCCTGGTGTCCTTGGTGTGTCTCCCTTCTCCACACCTCTTTTCTTTTCTTCTTCTTCCATTGACATAACCTTCTTATGTAGCACCTCAATCCTGTCATTCATTTCATCAGCATTTACTGAAGGAAACCCCTCAGTAAAGTGTGTGAACCCACTTGCAGACGACTATGCTTTTTCACATTCATCTCCCTCCTCCCTCCTCAAAATTATGTTCTCCTCCTCTAGTTCGGTTATTCATCTCTCTAGCCTCTTCTTCTCCTGTAGGAGGTCATTAAATGCTTCCACCGCTATCCTCGTGCATATTTCCTTTTGCATCTTCAACTCCTCCTCGAGGTGGTGGATTCTTCTTTCCAGACTAGAGTTCCCAGTAGATACTTCCTTGGCGTTTATTGGCTTTGTTGCCACCTTCTCTTCCATTGGCTTGCTCATTGCCCTATTTGCTGCAAGGTAATAGGGCAAGTCCTTTACTGCCTTTGCAACTTGCCAATCATCACCCGAATATGGCAAGTCCTTTACTGCCTTTGCAACTTTCCAATCATCGCCCTGGTCCAGCTTCATCCGTTTACAAACCTATCCAAAAAAATTAAACAATGTGTGACAAATCTACATATATGATTATGTTGCATATTAGTTTTGTAACAAAGAACAAAGATTCTTACATCTTTAGGGTCCACACACCCTATATCCATCAATTTCTTCACACGCGCAACCCACTTCTTTATCCTTGGCTTGGTGTCAGGGAATGTTGGGTTTGCCATTCTTGTCATCTCATATGCCCAAACCTGCATTTAATAGAGAAAAATATAATTCATATGTAACTGTCCCTATGTAGCATTGTAACAATCCAGATGAAAATAAAGTATGAAATTATTTACTTACGCAAAGGCACATGACACACCCTGTTGTGTAGAGTGTGGTTTTTCCTTTCTCTCCTCTTCTCCTCATATGAACATTTTCCCTCAACACCTTCATCTTCTTCAAGATACTCCCATGCACCGACTTTGCCCAATTTAACTGCCCTATGGCAGTTACATCATCCAAGTAGTGCATTATGTAAATTGGGGCACAATAGCTGGTATCAGGGAGTAGGAATGTTGCCACCAAGTGCAACATCCATGCATGACACATGTTTTGGAAGTCGGCGGGGTTGTCTCTCTTGGCATATTCTTACCAAAGCTTTGCCAAGTTGTCTTTGTTCAAGACATCCTTCTCCTTTAACATCTTTGAGGTCTCACCCTCATTACCATCTCTCCTTGTTGCCCTAGCAAACTCTCGCCATATGGATCTCACTATTTCAGATTTCTTTCTAGGTATGATATCCATACCTTTTCTAGGGAGACTTAGAATGACCCCCACATCCTCCACTGCCATTCTACATTCTACCCCACGGGCCAACAAGAACCTATCATCTCCCACATATCTGTCTATCAAATCTTCCAAAAGTTCTACATCTACTGTAAGATTGGGAATCTTGATCATGTTTGCAAATGACGTGGACCTCATCATTTTAATTTGATTCTTAGTAAACACCATGTTGTTGTTGATGTTGTTGTAGCTTTTATATGGCATCTGTGTTATACCTTTTGAAGTCCACCTGCAAATATATCAAAATGTAACTCTTAGGTTTGTTTCTTTATTACTTTTCAGTCAGTTCAGTTACTCTTACATTTCTACAATTTACTTTACATAATAGGTTGATCACATTAAATTTTAACTGTAACTGTAAAAGCAACTTACTAAACTATACATGTTATTAACCATCCTCTAAAATTAATAACAAGTTTACTCAATTATAAATGCATATAACCTTAACTTCATCAGCCTTTCCCTTTCCCTTCTCTTTCCTTTTTCTTTTTTCCTCTTCTCCTTCCTCCCCAACAACTTTTTCTTCCTCATTCCCTTCCAGATTTCCTTTTGTCTGGTCATCAAACCCTTGCCTATCCTCCTCTACATACTAAGATTCATTACTACTCAAAAATTTTACTTTTCAGTTAACAAAAACTACTTTCCATTTTAACTGCTACATTTATAGTGTACGCGATACTTTTTGCTGTGACATAGTTACTTCAACATTTCTGTAGTTACTCTAAGCATCGTATAGGTACTCTATTGTTCTAACAGTTGCTCGTTTAGCAGACATTGTTACTTTTTACTCAAAAATGTTTACTTCTGTTCTTGTAATGTACATGCAAACATAACTTACCTTGTCTTTCTTCATTGCCTTGCATAGCAGCAACGGTCACCTTTCTACTTTTTCCTTTCTTCCTTGAAGGTGTTCTTCTCGGAGGAGTTGGAGTTTCTTTTTATTTCCCCTTCAGAGAAGGTGCTTCATGCTCTGCTTCATCACACAATTGTTCCTCATTAGCTTTATCTTCACTGCCTTGCACACCAGCAGCAGTCGCGTTACTACTTTTTCCTTTCTTCTTTGAAGGTGTTCTTCTCGGAGCAGTCAGAGTTTCTTTTTCTTTGCCCATCGGAGTAGGTGCTTCTGCCGCTTCAACCGATTGGTTGGCTGTTGTGTGATTTGTATATCATCTTTTCTCATGTTATCACGCACACATTTGGTTCTTTCTAATGTAATTCAGTCTCTTTCATAGTAGTTTTGCCATCTTTTAGTTGTTCTACGTATCCAATAACTTGTATTGCAAGTTTGTCTCAAAAATGACTAATTTCAGATGTTTTTCTACAGAAACAGTAAAGTGCACGGCATGCAAACTCAGATGCACAATGTGCACCGTTCCCGAGAAGATTTATTTGCTGAAACAGTAAAATGCACGGCGTGCACGTTCAAAGTGCACGGCGTGCACTTTCAAAGTGCACGGCGTGCAACATCACAGGGGAATTCTGTTCTGTTCAACCACAAAGATGCACGGCGTGCACATCCAAAAGACACGGCGTGCACCTAGAACGTGAATTGATGAAGAGGCTCTGGAGAGACGCACGGCGTGCAAATAAAAAGTGCACGCCATGCACGTATCAGTTTGATTTCAACTGCAGCTTGATTTACAACTGCACTGCAGGTGCACGGCGTGCACCCCAAAGTGCACGGCGTGCACCTGGCAGTTTTAGAATTTCGAAAATGCAGAATACGATTTTAAAAGAAAGAGGGAAGTAATGGGACGGTTACGTTCGACCATTTTGAAAGTTTTCTCTCGTCCCAAAGGTAGAGGAGAGAAGAGGAGGGCGAATTTGGGAGGAACTAAGGTGGTTTCTTGAGCAAAGAAGCTATTTCTTCTTCTCCACTTCTCCATTGTCTTCCCCAAGGTGCAACCAAGCTTCCCAAACTCCGTGCAGCTTCTCGGGAGAGGAGTCAGTCTGTTTTGGAGCAGCTAAAGGAAGGGAATCTCATCATAAATCCAAATTTCTTACTCCTTGTGGTTACATCTTTGGTTCTTCTTGTCTTTTCTTCCCAAAACCATGTCTAGCTTTGAGAATTCTGTAGAAATTCTACTGTACATAGTTATGGACGAGTAGATCCTTTTTCTTGGGCATGGGAGAGTAACTCCCATGCCATAGCATGTAATGAACAAGTAATTTCATACTAAATACATTTGCTTCTTGTTTCTATACCTTGAAGGTGTCGGTAACTCATTTCCTTGCATGTATTGTTGGCCGCTTTATATGCATGAATTCTGCTTTCTTGCTTAGTTTGAGAAAACAAGTAGGTTTGTATGGAGATGCTTTTCTTGGCAACTTTTCTTCTTCTACGAGAGTAGAGAAGAATGAGTTGAGGATCTGTTTGTGATCATAGACGAAATTCATGCACGAGAGTGCTGTTTTGAGTTATGATCGTTACATTTACACCGGGAGGTGAAATGTGACACAACTCTTCCTTGAAACTCGATCTTATGTATGTTTAAATTGCTTTGTTCTTTGATTGCTATGGCATATGAGTGAAATCCTAATGTCCAAGATTCATAAACTTTCTGAATTCGGACTTTCCTTGTAATCCTAGTTTGTTAATAAAAATCTGAAATTTCTTGTAGTTAAAACCTAATCTTTATGCTTTTGGAACAAATCTTTCTGCCCCTTTAAAACCGGTCTAGATTGTTGAACTTTAATACTGCTGCGTTCAATTAAGTTATCATTTGCTCCTTGTGTTCGACCTTGACTATACTACCTCCGTATACTTGCGGAGTTTGGTTAAGTTGAGTAAATGATCATTTTTTAATGATTGAAACTTGTTAGTGTAAACAACCAACAAGTTTTTGGCGTCGTTTCCTGGGAGCTACGGTAATTTAATTGGAGTAATAAGTATTACTTAGTATTCGAGACTAGACCATCATTCATCATTTTTGAATTTCCATATACCTCTTAGTGTGTTCTTAATTTTTCTTGTCATTTTTCAGGTTGCATGCGTCGTTCACAACGAGGTCTCCAAACACCCACTTTGTTAGACCTTGAAATAGAGCGAACTTTTTCAAGTTTGAGGAGAACAAGAAGAGTAGAACAACTACCTTTTGGAGGTACTTCACCATCGTCACCGCCATAATCAACACCACCATCGTCTTCTTCATCTTCTGCAGTAGCTTCACCAACTATTTCAGCCATGGAGGATGATCACCCTCTAAAGGATTTCGCCATGCCAGTTGCCACAAATATTTGTGGAGCCATCGACCTACCTGCTGTGGAAGCAAACAATTTCTCAATTGCCCCATCCATGATGCAAATGATTCAGCAAAATCTCTTCGGGGGTACAGCTAATGAAGACCCAAGTCTTCATATTGCAGAATTTCTGGAATACTTGAACACTTTTAAGATTAATGGAGTGTCAAATAATGGAATCAGGTTAATGTTATTTCCCTTCACTCTAAGAGATAGAGCCAAGGCGTGGCTCTTGTCTCTTCCCAAGAAGTCTATTAGGAGTTGGGACCAATTGCTTAATGCTTTTCTTGCAAAGTACTTTCCGCCAAGCAAGACAGCTCACTTGAGGAACCAGCTTACACATTTCTCTCAATGTGAAGGAGAAACCTTGTATGATACATGGGAACGGTTTAAGGAGCTTCAACGCCTGTGCCCGCACCATGGTTTGACAAACTGGCTTTTGTTGCAAACCTTTTACAATGGACTGTTCTAAAACACTCGCTTGACTCTAGATGCCGCAGCTGGCGGTGCACTAATGACCAAGTCTTATAGAGCAGCCTATGATATCATTGAAGATATATCTCTCAATCACTGCCAATGGGGAGGAGATAGAGGAGCTAAATCCAACTCTACAGCAAGCTCTTCAGCCAGAAAGCAAGGAGGAAAGCATACTATTGACGTCGTTGATCTAATTGCTGCAAAGTTAGATGTTCTCACACAGAAATTTGAGAAGATGACCACTCTACCAATTCAATCCGGTGAAGCCACATGTGAAGCTTGTGGTAATGTAGGGCATACTTCTTCCTCTTGTTTTGCCCCTAATGCTATGGATGGAAATTTGGAACAGGTTAATGCAGTTGGGATGCAGGGAAACAAACAATACAATCCTTATTCCAACCAATATAATCCAGGATGGAGAGACCACCCTAATTTCTCTTACAGGAATGCAAGCAATACCCAAAATTTCCAGCAAGGGCAGCAGCAACAACAACATGTAAACTGCCAAGGAAATCCACCGGGTTTCAATAACAGAGGTTTTCAGCAGCAACAATAGCCCCAAAGTTCTTCCTTGGAAGCTATGATGGAGAAATTCATATCAACACAAATGCAGCAAAATGAGGAACTCTGAGGAAATGATAAGCTTTTAAAAGATGCTATTGCGCAACTCTCTGCAAAAGTGGATGGAATTTCCACCCACACCAAGATGTTGGAAAATCAGATAGCACAACAAGCCTTGAATCAGCAAAGGACTCCACAATCTGGTTCTCTTCCAAGCCAGCCGGAAGTGAACCCAAGACAGCAAGCCCATGCCATTATCCTAAGAAGCAGAGCTGAAATTGAAAGACCTTCTCCATCTTAGGAGAAGAACATGATGCAAACTGTTAAAGAAAAGGACAACACTCTGAATCACAGTGAGGAGAAAGGTAAAGATGAAGCTCCACCTTCTTTCAAAGCAATTGCACCTTTTCCTCAAAGATTGGCCAATAAGAAGGAAGATCAAAAGTTCAGGAAATTTGTGGACATAATCAATAAACTGCATGTAAACATTCCTTTTTCTGAAGTTATTGCCCAAATGCCTTCCTATGCAAAATTCTTAAAGGATATTCTGTCTAAAAGAAGAAAGATTGATCAAGTAGAAACTGTAATGCTTTCTGAACGAGTCAGTTCCATTATTCAAAACCGTCTACCTCAAAAGCTTGAAGATTTGGGAGCCTTCACACTGCCATGCAAGATTAATGACACCACTTTTAACAAGGGTTTAGTAGATCTCGATGCGAGTATCAGCCTTATTCCATTCACTTTATGGCAAGAATTAGATCTTGGGGACCTAAAGCCCACAATAATGGCTATTGAATTAGCTGATCACTCTATTAAATATCCAAAAGGTATAGTAGAAGATGTGCTTGTACAAATCGGGAAATTCTATATACCTTGTGATTTTATTGTTCTTGACATGGCGGAAGTTCCTTCCAATCCCGTTCTTTTTGGGAGGCCCTTTTTGAGAACTGCCGGATGCCTTGTGGATGTCCGAGAAGGGAAGCTTACTTTACGTGTCGGAGAAGAAGCTATGGAATTTTCTATTTATGAAGCTATGAAAGCGCCCACACGTGTCGAAGAAATCTGTTTGCTTGATATGGTTGATCCTGTTGAAAATGATAGTGAAGATAATGTCATGATTGATATCTATGATGACGATGCAGCTGAATTTGATAATTCTGAAAATTCTGGAGCACCTTCTATTTCTAAAGCAACAGCTATTGATGAAGATGCCCCACTTGTTGAAGACAAGGTTGATGATACTACGACAGGCAGAAAGGTAGAATTGAAAGCCCTTCCACCTGGGCTAAGGTATGCTTTTCTTGACCCAAACTCTACATCTCCTGTCATAATAAATAATGCACTAACCAATGATCAAGAAAATAAACTGCTTGCCGAATTATGCTTGTATAAAGATGTCATTGGTTACTCCATCGATGATTTAAAAGGCATTCATCCTTCCATTTGTATGCACAGAATAAATATGGAAGATGATGCTAAACCCACTGTTGAACCACCTAGACGTTTAAACCAAAATATGCTTGAGGTGGTAAAGAAGGAAATTTTCAAGCTAATAGACGTCGGAATCATTTATCCAATTAGTGACAGCCCTTGGGTTAGTGTCATTCATGTGGTACCTAAGAAGGGGGGTGCAACTGTCATCAAAGGAGATAATGATGAGTTAATACAAAAACGCATTGCCACATGTTGGCGCATGTGTATTGACTATAGGCGTTTGAATAAAGCAACAAGAAAAGATCATTTCCCCTTGCCTTTTATTGACTTGATGCTTGAACGTCTTGCAAAACATTCATATTTTTGTTACTTGGATATATATTCAGGTTTTTTTCCAGATTCCCATATATCCACCCGACCAAGAAAAGACCACTTTCACATGCACTTATGGAACTTACGCCTACCTCCGTATGCCGTTCGGTCTTTGTAATGCTCCCGCTACTTTTCAACGGTGCATGATGGCTATTTTCTCCGATTTTATTGAAAATATAATGGAGTTTTTTATGGATGATTTCAGTGTATACGGCGATTCTTTTGATAAATGCTTATTAAACTTGTCTCTTGTCTTAGCCTGTTGCAAAAAGGTCAACCTAGTACTAAACTGGGAGAAGTGCCATTTTATGGTACAATCCGGCGTAGTACTAGGACATGTGGTATCTAACAAGGGTATTGAAGTGGACAGGGCAAAAGTTGAAGCAATCGAAAAGATGTCTACTCCATCTTCGGTAAAAGACATTCACAGCTTCTTAGGACATGCAGGCTTTTACAGAAGATTTATTAAAGATTTTTCCAAGATTGCAAGCCTCTATGTTCTCTTCTTGCAAAAGACACAGAATTTATATTTGATAAAAATTTCCAAGCAGCGTTTTCCCAACTCAAAGAAGCTCTCATTTCAGCTCCAATCATCCAGCCTCCAGATTGGGATTCCCCATTTGAACTCATGTGTGATGCAAGTGACTTTGCAGTGGGAGCTGTTTTGGGACAGCGGAAGGACAAGAAAGTTCATGCCGTCTATTATGCCAGCAAAACACTCAATGAAGCTCAAATCAATTACACGACCACAGAGAAAGAAATGCTTGCGATCGTTTATGCTTTCGACAAGTTCCGATAGTACTTGGTAGGTTCAAAAGTGATTGTGTACACTGATCATGCTGCAATCAAGTATTTGCTGAATAAGAAGGATGCCAAACCGCATCTCATTCGCTGGATACTTCTATTGCTAGAATTTGACCTTGAGATCCGAGACAAAAAGGGGTCAGAGAATAGCGTTGCAGATCACCTCTCTAGGTTGACCACAGATTCTGGAGATTTATTGCCCATTGAAGATCATTTGCCGATTGAAAAACTCTACGCGCTATCATCCATCCAAGCGCCATGGTTTGCAGATATTGCTAATTTCCTTGCTACGGGACAGCTACCCCCGGGTTTGACATATCAACAGAAGAAAAAATTCTTTCATGATGTCAAATTTTATTATTGGGACGACCCATTGCTATTCAAACATGGAAGCGATGGGTTAATCCGAAGATGTGTTATTGAAGAGGAAATCCCAAGTATCATCGCTGATTGCCATGCCTCTCCTTATGGAGGCCATTTTGGAGGAGAAAAGACCGCGGCAAAAATTCTTCAAGCTGGATTCTATTGGCCTACATTATTTAAAGATGTCAATTTATTTGTCAAATCTTGTGATAGGTGCCAAAGAACTGGAGGAATATCCCACCGAGATGACATGCCACTCAACTCTATTCTAGAAGTTGAGGTGTTCGATGTATGGGGAGTGGATTACATGGGACCATTCCCATCTTCATGCGGATATCAATATATTCTTGTTGCCTGTGAGTATGTTTCTAAATGGGTTGAAGCCATTCCAACCCAAGCACCGGACGCTAAATCTATAGTCAAGCTTTTTCAAAAGATCATATTCCCTCAGTTTGGAGTCCCACGTGCAGTCATTTCTGATGGAGGTTCACACTTTGTTGAAAAACAGTTCAACAATCTTCTCTCAAAGTACGGTGTAACCCATAAAATCTCTACGCCCTATCATCCTCAAACATCCGGGCAAGTAGAGATTTCAAACAGGCAATTGAAGACCATTCTTGAAAAGACAGTCTCTAGTTCGAGGAAGGACTGGGCTCTAAAGATTGATGATGCATTGTGGTCATATCGCACGGCTTTCAAAACCAGCATTGGGACTACTCCTTTTAAGCTAATTTATGGAAAATCATGTCACCTTCCGCTTGAATTAGAACACCGCGCTTTATGGGCAATAAAATTCCTGAATTTCGACATGAAAAGAGCAGGAGAAAAACGTTTGTTGCAGCTGCAAGAGCTCGAGGAACTTCGACTTGATGCATATGAGAACGCAAGGGTGTATAAAGAAAGAACAAAAGCTTGGCACGACAAAAGAATTCGCAGGAAAGATTTCGAAGAAGGAGAAAAAGTATTGTTATTTAACTCCCGATTGAAGCTTTTTCTGGGAAAGTTAAAGTCAAAGTGGTCCGGCCCGTTTCAAGTACTCAAGATATTTCCATATGGAGCTGTAGAACTCCAAGGCAAGGATGGGATCTTCAAAGTAAATGGACAACGCTACAAACGTTATTCAAGTGGAGAAGATGTGGAGAAAGGAGCTTCTTGCTCCCTACAAGATGCCTAAAGTCTAGAAGAAGTCTTACTCCGGACTATAAATGGAGGAACTCGTGGGAGTTGACCCCACATTAGGATAGATTTTCTTTTAAGTTCTTCATATCAAAAACACTCTTTAATTTTGTTAATAAGCCTGTCATGGATGAATGTAATAATTTAGACTTGATTTCTATTCGATCGGTCATAATTTTCTGCTGACAAAATATAATTTTCTGCAGAAATCGCAAAATGCACGGTGTGCACTTCAGAATGCACGGCGTGCACTTCATTACGAAATGCAACAAAGAACGTTCTGGAAACATGCACGACGTGCATTTCACAAATGCACGGTGTGCACCTGATGTTCGAGTTTGATATTAAGCATCTGGAAACACGCACGGCGTGCACCTCAGACATGCACGCCGTGCACCTGGGCGTTTAAATATCTACAAAAGACCTAGAAAGGTGCACGCCGTGCACCCCAAAAATGCACGCCGTGCACTGCAAAGACACGTCGTGCAACTACCTACCTGAAACAGACTTCCAGTTCACTCGTGCACTCATCTGATGGCGCCAATCAAGATGAAAGCCAACAGCCATCCAGGTTTCCAAGTAGCAGCTGAAGCAAGCTCCTCCGCACCGCAACCACAGTCCTTTGTACCGTCCACACAATTCATGGTCAAACCTGAAGAAGACACCGATTATCAGTTTCTCATTACAAGGTGTGTTCTCCCTTCAAGATACATGTGTGAAAAAGCAGTAACCAAACTGGGCTTCAAGGATGAGGTAGTAAACCACTTAAACTTCTTGGGGCTACACTTTCTCTGCACTCGGGTTGCTAAAACCTACCCCCATCTGGTATACGAGTTTCTTACTACCTTTAAGGCCGAAGGTGATCGTTTTCAAATCCCTTTTCAGAAAATCAGTTTCCGTCTCTTGGATAAACCATTTTGCATGAATCTCGAGCGGTTTAGCACTTTACTCAAATGCAATTTTGGCGATTATACTGATTACCCTCCGGCTTTCAACAGTGATCTGTTTTGGTTCGAAATCACTTCTGATACAGTGCATAAGGCACGGAATGCACGGGCTTCTAGCATCCATAACCCTGTTTTCCGAATCCTTCATCGCCTTCTTAGCACGGGACCATTTGCAAAGAATGAAACACAGGGTGTTGTAGGGAAGATTGATCTTTTCTTTTTGTGGTGTGTGGTACAAAATGAGCGCATCAGTTCAAGTTATTACATTGTGCACAAGCTGCTTGAAACAAAGAAACAAAAGAAAAGGGAAGCTGGCGACATCATGTGTGGCGGAGTAATTAGCATCCTGGCTATGCAATTGGGGTTGGATGTAGGTAGCTTAGAACCTGCACCAGGGAAAAATCTAATGGATATAAGCTATCTTATCTCCTGCGTTCTAATCTCAAAACATGGCAACAGCGAGTCAAAGTTCAAAGTTTATATCACAAAGACACAATTCATCACAATCCCTGATGCGAGCCGTAATAATATCAAGTACAAGGCAACCTGGAAAGTAGAGCTTCAGCCAGAGAATGATGACAAAACACCCGCCAGGGGTGCCAGCAGCTCTACACCAGGACCTACCCCAGGAGCAGCCACCCCTCTGCCACCGTCCACGAGTACTCAGACCGAGTACAACTGGTCAACGCCAGATTTTCAACATCTCTATACCTACGTGGAGCGGCGTTTTGATCATTTGGAGACCTGCCTTGATCAGATGGGCGCGCAGCATGACTCCAGGTTTGACCAATTGAGTGCACAATACTCAACTGTGTACGACATGGCAAACATGATGGATGCGTGGCACATCTCGCAAGGCCACTACCCAGCACCACAGTCCTTCCAGTCTCCATCTCGCCAGCAGACCACAGCTCCAGACGCTCCGCACCATGAGTTTCCAGAAGCCCAGCAGCAGCCAGGTTCATCAGCTGCAACACCGATGGATATCCCCAACATCGTCAGTCAATTCTTCCCAGATCAGGGAGGTGGGGGATCTTTCTTCTGATATTGTTCATGGCAGGTATCCGGTTGTAAACTCCAAAAGTTTGAATGAAGCAGTGAGGACACTGCTTATTTTAAGCTTAGGGGGGAGCAACCAGATGGTATTTGGTATCCTAGTATTTTTAGATTTTATTTTCCATGTTATTTGCTTTTGTACTTTTGTTTTGTTCTCTCTTTTAGTTGTTGTTTTAGTTCTTCTTTTTCTGATGGCAAATCTAATATGATATGAGACTCACCCCTATATGCTTAACTGTTCGTCCTCCTTTTATGAGAAATTTCAATTGAAGAAATTGTAAAAATCATGTGTAAATCAAATGAAACTTTTGGACCACAAACATGTGTTTAACTCAAGTTTATGCTTCTAGCCTGAAAATTTCATCTTTCACATCCCTGATTGTTTAAAAACATGTAATGGTTTCAATTTTTGTGAATAAATCATCTGTACAACATCATTTAGAATACAGGATGACTTTGCCAAGCTCCTAGTACATATGCAAACTTTCTTTCAATGAAAAATTTTCAAAACAGATGAAGAAATCTAGTTAATGTTGCATTTCAGTTGACTCTCTAAAGTTTTGGAAAATTTTAAATAACTCTATACCCCATTAAAGATGGCTAATCTGCCCACATATCATGCTAGCCTAGTGTAAGTCCGATCTGCCCACGATGGTTAGGTGGTATGCCTTAAAAGAGGGTAAAATACCCCAACCGACACTCCTCGTGTGCATAAGCCTACATTAGCGGCCGAGTGTCGGAGCCCTTAATCATTTGTTATATCATTTCTGGGAAAAAGAGAGTACAACAAAAATTGTCAAATGTTTAACTAAGATTTCATCTTTTGTTATCCTTAATAATTGAGAGTTGGAGTTGTACATCTACTAGTTGTTTGGCTTGGTCATCTAAATTCTACCTAGTGTTGTTTAATTGATTGTTTCATTGAAATTGATGCCACCCCTGCTGAACTAAAATATTTTTCTTGGGTGTTTGAGTTGAATTGATGGCTATGAGCATAAACATGTTGAGCATGGTTGGTTTGGTTTTATACACATCTTTCATTTCATTTTATTTATTCATGTTCTTCACAATTCTTCAATTGTATTTCCATGCTCTTTTTGCTTGAGGAAAAGCAATGGTTTAAGCTTAGGGGGATTTGTTGTGTGATTTGTATATCATCTTTTCACATGTTATCACACACAAATTTGGTTCTTTCTAATGTAATTCAGTCTATTTCATAGTAGTTTTGCCATCTTTTAGTCGTTCTACGTGTCCAATAACTTGTATTATAAGTTTGTCACAAAAATGACTAATTTCAGATGTTTTTCTATAGAAACAGTAAAGTGCACGGCGTGCAAACTCAGATGCACGGCGTGCACCGTTCCAGAGAAGATTTATTTGCTGAAACAGTAAAATGCATGGCGTGTGTGCAACATCATAGGGGAATTCCGTTCTGTTCAACCACGAAGATGCACGGCGTGCACATCCAAAAGACACGGTGTGCACCTGGAACGTGAATTGCTGAAGAGGCTCTGGAGAGACGCACGGCGTGCAAATCAAAAGTGCACGCCGTGCACATATCAGTTTGATTTCAACTGCAGCTCGATTTACAACTGCACTGCAGGTGCACGGCGTGCACCCCAAAGTGCACGGCGTGCACCTGGCAGTTTCAGAATTCCGAAAATGCAGAATACGATTTTAAAAGAAAGAGGGAAGTAATGGGACGGTTACGTTTGACCATTTTGGAAGTTTTCTCTCGTCCCAAAGGCAGAGGAGAGCAGAGGAGGGCGAATTTGGGAGGAACTAAGGTAGTTTCTTAAGCAAAGAAGCCATTTCTTCTTCTCCACTTCTCCATTGTCTTCCCCAAGGTACAGCCAAGCTTCCCCAACTCCGTGCAGCTTCTCGGGAGAGGAGTCAGTCCGTTTTGGAGCAGCTAAAGGAAGGGAATCTTTTCATAAAGCCGGATTTCTTACTCCTTGTAGTTACATCTTTGGTTCTTCTTGTCTTATCTTCCCAAAACCATGTCTAGCATTGAAATTCTGCTGTACATAGTTATGGACGAGTAGATCCTTTTTCTTGGGCATGAGAGAGTAACTCCCATGCCATAGCATGTAATGAACAAGTAATTTCGTACGAAATGCATTTGCTTCTTGTTTCTATACCTTGAAGGTGTCGGTAACTCATTTCCTTGCATGTATTGTTGGCCGCTTTATATGCATGAATTCTGCTTTCTTGCTTAGTTTGAGAAAACAAGTAGGTTTGTATGGAGACGCTTTTCTTGGCAACTTTTCTTCTTCTACGAGAGTAGAGAAGAATGAGTTGAGGATCTGTTTGTGATCATAGACGAAATTCATGCACGAGAGTGCTGTTTCGAGTTATGATCGTTACATTTACACCGGGAGGTGAAATGTGACACAACTCTTCCTTGAAACTCGATCTTATGTATGTTTAAATTACTTTGTTCTTTGATTGCTATGGCATATGAGTGAAATCCTAATGTCCAAGATTCATAAACTTTCTGAATTCAGACTTTCCTTGTAATCCTAGTTTGTTAATAAAAATCTGAAACTTCTTGTAGTTAAAACCTAATCTTTATGCTTTTGGAACAAATCTTTCTGCCCCTTTAAAACCGGTCTAGATTGTTGAACTTTAATACTGTTGCGTTCAATTAAGTTATCATTTGCTCCTTGTGTTCGACCATGACTATACTACCTCCGTATACTTGCGGAGTTTGGTTAAGTTGAGTAAAAGATCATTTTTTTTAATGATTGAAACTCGTTAGTGTAAACAACCAACATTGGCCCATGGATCGACGGCTTCGTAGTGCCTCACCACCAAGTCTTCTTCGTCGTCACTTAAAATTTTAACGAACCTTCTCCATGGAGGCATTACACTGGTCTTCCTCGATGATTTCTTTGTCCTCACCATGTCTGAAGAGCTGAAGACCTACGTAGGAGAAGAGAGAGGTAGTGGTAGACCTAACTGGGAGAATACAAATTGGATAAGTAGACGAAGGCCGAAAATCAACTGAGCATATGTAGCAGAACAAATGTAGGCATGAATCTTGGTGGAGAAACTGTAGAGGACGACGACAGTGGGTTTGAGGGAAAGCGGAGTAGCCACACAGAGCCAAGGGTTTGAACTCTTAGAATTGGGGTTTTTCTTTCCGCTTTCCGCGTGCCGCTCTTTTTCTCCTGAATATCCGATATTTCCTGGACTGTTCCACCGCGTCTTTGAGACGGGTAGAAGAAGTCCATTTACCCGCACGGGCAACAAAGATGATCTCATATATATATATATATATATATATATATATATATATATATATATATATATATATATATATATATCGTTTATTCATTGCCCGCGCGGGTAGCCTGGAGTTTCGCTACCCGACAGCCAAAAAAGTAACTTTTCTGGCCACAAAAGTAACTCTGCTGTCAAAAAAGTAACTATGGTGATAAGAAAGTAACTACACGATTAAAAGAGTAACTCTGTACAAAATATACAACATGTATATATATAAGGACGAGTTTTTTTATTTGGGGGGGGGGGTTAGTGATATTATTTTTGGATGAAATTTTTTGGAGAGCGAGATAAAATACTCCTCTGCAATTGCAAATTTGTTTTTTGAAAAAATGTGGTCGGAAGGGTGGACGGGTAGCTACCCGCGCGGACAATAAATATGGGCCCATATATATATATATATATATATATATATATATATATATATATATATATATATATATATATAGAGAGAGAGAGAGAGAGAGAGAGAGAGAGAGAGAGAGAGAGAGTCAGGCTAGTATACAATCGAGTGTACCGGAGACACCGTACACCTCAGTCGTTTTCAAGGATGTAGTAATTTTTTGAAAAATCTAAACCGTTGATGTTCTTAAATATCTTAAGAACATACTATATAATAAATTTCATCTCATTTGGGCACTTATAGGTCATGCATCTAAAGGAGTAAAAAATTATGCATTTCAAATTAGTTTTGTGCGTCGATTTTGTTGTCCTTGGATGAGTGACTTACACTCATCCAAATGAGCTCAAATTTTGTATGTGGTCTATTATTATTGTAACCATGAAGATCAATGGATTAGATTTTAGAAAAATATAGTCTAGATAGGCAAACACCATTGGGGTGTACAACGTGATCTGTACACTCGAGTGTATTCTAGCCTGACTCTCTCTCTCTATATCTCTCTCTCTCTCTCTATATATATATATATATATGTGTGTGTGTGTGTGTGTGTGCGCGCGCGTGTCTAAGATCACAACTATTAGGTAGATATCATGGGAATCATATTCCATGCATTTCTACTCCTTCAAATGTGTAGCGTAAGTCAATTATGTACCAAGTAAAAGTGTTCAACAAGAGCATGTAATAAGAAGTAATAGACACATGTCTTGATTTTAAGTGTAAATCAATCATGTTCCCTGTTCATTAGGTTTAACAGTGAAACAACTTTCCTTCTAGATGTACGAGATATAAAAAAATAAGACCATGCCCACACCGAAAAGGGGACACAAAAAATTAGATGGATGTAAGAAAAAAGTTAAATGATATAGCTAGTTTGGAGGTCCAACCAGAAGGTTTGAATGACCAATTCATTCCAAAGAGATAACAGAGGACAAACAATCCTTGACTGTAGTGGTGGAACCAACAAGAATGTGTTGGGGGGCCAACTGAATATCACATCTCTAGCAAAAAAAAGTGTGCCCCGAAAACATACTTATAAGTAGTGACTTGGAGTGAACTTAGGGATTTTACTTAGCATAAAACTCATCAAATTTGTCCTTTAGATTGATATATATATATATACCTACATACTATGAAAATTTTAAAATATGTTAAAAGTTGTCGAAGAATATCTTTAAAAGTAAAACCAAATTGCTTCGCCACTATTCAGTCTATGAAGATCAATTTGTGGATGGATCTAGTATCATGTGTTATAGGGAGAATAGTAAATTCATGATCTCGATCAGTTTAATATGAAAAAGATTTCTTACCTTTCAATCAACATGTTATATTCATCATCTGTTGCTACATGAAGTGAGAAAAATCAGCATAACCTTTGTATTGTGGACAATCCCGTACCTGTCTCTAATCAGAAGATGACCAAAGGCAAAGGTAAAGATTTTGCATCTACTATCTCGGCATCTTGATTGATAACTCTCTCACCACAAGTGGTTCCGGTTAAAAGAGATGATAGAATGGTTCACGTTTTGAAATCCTATCAAAAAGTACTAGATCTGGATGGTAGAATTGGGGACAATTTAGATATGGACAATTTTCTATAGCCGAAAGAAAGGAAGCATTGAATAGGGTTTTTCTTTGCCAACTTTTACGCTAAAAGATGCAATTGATTTTAGATAGTATGAGTTTTCTGTTGTTAAATTTATCTAAACGTATAATCATAAAAGTCTACCAAGACCAGTTGTTTTGGAAGGAATTACAGTTGCTATTATAATTAAATATGTTCTGATAAAAATAATGATTACAGTGGTACGCTGATTTTGAGGGTGGCTTATAGAGTAATGTTTTAAGTATCTTATTCATATCAATTATAATTAGTATAGATAATTTCAAAATATTGGGGGGGGGGGAGGGAGCAAGGCCTCGACTGCCCCCCCTGTTTTCCTGCCTCTGCTTGACTGCCTACAACCTGAGCTTGTCCAAAGGAGAGAAGAACAAATGTCAACATGTAAAGCAAATTTTGCCAGCTATATAACTTGACATCTTCAAGTTACTCACTATTGAATCATCAATTTAAAATCAGACCTCAAGGCTAGAAATCCTTTCACAATAAATGTGATTAGATTCAAGTTGGGGAGGCCCTTAAGGGAATTTATGTGTACCCGTAGACGAACTATTCATAGATTCTTCCATAATTTGCAATTCACATTTAAGTTGCTGACCTCATGCTCTACAAGTGATGCAAATTCATTTGCAGATGTGAGTTGAAGCTCATCTAAGCTAAGTCCTTTAGGAAATGGACCAGGTGTGATATCTGTGGGTATCCTCATACATCTTAGATGAACAAACCTTGTTACATTTTTTTCCAACTCATCCATACACTTTAATTTGTTTGTCTTAGCTAGTCTGGAAAACTTATGAACTTGAGTTCATTATACATTTTTTCATGATAGTTTTTAACTTGAGTTTTGGTGACTTATTGAGGGTTACAAATATACCTGTAAAATGTAATCCATGAGTTTTATCATAAAAAAGAAAACAAATTCCAAACTAGTTATTAAGACTCTGGATGCTAATATATTCAATTTATTTAGGAATGATGAATATAAATTATTAATGATTTGGGGTGATAGCAATGTTATTAAAAAACTATAACTACATTATGGTAAAATATTATACACAATGACCACATTATGTTGAAATTCTATACACCATAACCACTTTATGTTACTGTAGTTTCTAAAATTGAAAACATATATGCACCCTAAAAAAACTGCACCATACCACTTTACTAGAAAATACAATTTAAGTAAAACTAAATGAAAATTGTTGTCCACTATACCACTACAAAAAAAAATCAGAAGTTAGTATTATACAACGCCAGATTCTGAATCAACTTTAATATATACAAATACATGAAATGTAGATATCATTACAATATCACAATCAAATAAATTAACCCAAAACTATTATTATGTGACTTTTAATAATAACTTTTTTTACTAAAATCATGCTCGTAATACATTATAATACATTTAAAAAATATACATCCATGCCATGACCACTTCGAGAGGTTATTTCTTTTGAAACAATATTCTACTTGCTACAGCTATCATCTTTTTTTTTTTACATCTTAATCATTCATATTTATTCTTACAGTACACAATTAAAAATCAACTATATTTTGTACAAAATTTAACATTCACACTTACAATAACCAATTACATGAAGTGATGAAGATGAAATTCTGAAATTCAAAGTAGATTTACTAGAAAATGTGTTCCGTATAACTCATTACTTATGTCAAACCAATCGCTGGAAGTTATAAGAACTGCTCATTCTGAAAAATATATTGTCCTAGTGTGCACTAGTATATTTGTTAAGATGAACATCAATTTTCACATCTATCTAAATTTAAACACAACGCACTACTCCCATCTCAGACCTTATGTCATAATCACGAACGTGCATAAACTATTAAGAATGTTCAACTCGTGCGTCATGATTTGTAGTTTGATATAGTCAATGATACCATGTAAACTACAAGTTTGAACCATCCTCGGATGAGCTTATGGAAGCGCTCACGGACGTAAAATACAAATCATGTTTTGATTGGATATGATGTTGGTACTTGTTCATAGTTGGATCAGTCTAGGGGCAGATCTAGGAGAGCAACTTGGGCTCTAGCCCCCTCCCAGACCAAAATTATATATTTAAACATATATAGCACAATCAAAACTACGCACATTTATTTATGTATTAGATATAATATCAAATAAATTGATAGTTGGGTTGATAATTTGATATGAGTTTCTACTTTCTAATCACGTCGTTCTAATTTGAATTTACATTAAGCATATTTTTGAAGTTCATTTAACTCAACTGCAAACCTATTACTATTAGTATTATGTTCATCTAACTCAACCCCTATTGTAATTTTTAGAATCCCCTACTGGAACATTCTACTAATTTGTATTTCATCTTATTTTCTAAGAAGAACTAAAATGTAGAATTAAGCATGTTAATTGTAAAGATAATTTTTTAAAATTTACAGATAAAACATCGAAGTAGTTTGTTGATTTTAAATAAATGTCCTATTCTGTTCTTTCAATTTCAACTACTTGTTGATAAGTTCATCCATTCTTATTTTGGTCTATCACATAAGCTATCATCTATTTCATCAACTTCTAGAGACAATTGCACCAAATAAAATGTACTCATCTTTTGAAAAATAGATAATTATATACTTGAAATGTTGTCACTTACTTTCAATGAAAAGATTTAAAAAAAAGAACAAATGATAAAAGTTAGACCATGACCACACTTAAAAAGACAATATATAGAAAATTAGATGGATGTAAAAAAATTATCTCGATATAATTAATCTAGAGGTTCAACTAGTATGAACTATCACTTATTCCAAAAAGATAAAAAGAAGCTAGATAACATTGATAGGTTATGTTTGCCTAAAAGAAAAAAGAGTTGTTCGGGTGTTTGAACAACACATATCTTAACATGATTCTCTTTGATACTTTTTTTCATAAATATTTTTATTTCTTTTTTTCAGGTAAATATTTCCAACTAAAATATTTTTTATTATTCAAGGATTTTTTTGTTAAAAATGTATATAATAGCGTTGTTGTTATTAGTTATACTTTCATTCATGAATATGATTCCTTTCACGTAAAAAAATTACCTTAAAATAAAATTTTATTAAGATTTTATTTCCTAAAAAGGTAAAAAAAATCCTGCAAAGGATTTTGATTTTTACGATAAATTTATATTTAGTAAATAATTCTGCTCTAGTAACATTGTTTCCTTCTAACAAAAGAACAAGTATAGGCATTTTCTAATATAAATTCTTAGTTGTTGTTTGTTATGTCAATGTTTCTATCTACCATGTGTATCAAGTTGAAATATATACATATGAGTAAGTTCTATTGAAAGTGTTCTTACGCCATGTCTTGAAACCCACGTAACAAATAATGTTTTAAAAGTATTGCTCCCTCCTTATTCATTTCTCCAACATTCCCAAACCACACTTTTAAATAATATTTCTATCCCCTTCTCCATTTTTTCCTTCCCCTTCTATTTCGTCACCACTTACAAAACAAAGCCTACCTGTATCTCTTGTGTTTTTCTTGTATTCAACGGAGGATCCTAATAATAGCTGCGAGGGGAGATGCCTGCAACAACGCTTTTTGAAAAATTGAAGTACTATGGTACCATGTTAGACTCCGATGAAAACTAAATAGTTTTTATATGTTGACCCAAGTTGTAATTTATAATTCGTACAATAACCGATTAAGAAAAACTAATCAATTCGATTGAAACGGAGCTAATGATGCCAGTTTCCTATTGTAAGACGGTTCTTTATATTTTTATTTTTTATTCTAGGGACATTTGGCTTTTCTAGTGTGAAATGACATTCTAATGCCCACTAGCATCTTTACTATAGAACAAAATTATTTCCTAAGGCGAACCTGGTTGTGAAATTTCAACATAGAATACTAATTAAGTATACTATCAAATCCATCAAATATGCAAACAAATATTAAAAAATTTCACTTCACTTATGCATTGATTTACGCATGTACCATCAAACACACAAAAAAGATGACCGTGGCACCATAATAGAGATCTAGTCAAGTATATTTCATATCGACGTGTATACTATAATATGTCTACACTACACCAATGCATTTTATCTCTTCTCAATTGTTAAAGAAACTTGACTGCCAGGTAAATTTAAAGGAGATCCTCATGACATGACCTCAATCTTCTATAATTTTGCCTATCATTTAACTTCTTGGTACATTCACATAGTGAAAAATCAAAGCACTATTCTAGAAGTAGTAGTAACTAACTTACCAAATAGCATATGATGGATTAGAAAAGATTCACAACACTTTCAAAGAAAACATATTCAAACTATAAATGCCCATGAGCACATCAAACACCCTATTCCATCCTTTAGCTCAACATGCCAAAAATAAACAACGAAAATACTACAAACCATTTTTCTCTGTCATGAACCCTAATTCTTATCAATGTACAGTTCCAGATCCTCCTCCATCAAACAATTTCCCTAGTAGATAAATCATTATGTATTATTATCAACATCACACTTTAGATTTGGAAGTTCCCTCACATAATTATATGGATATTGACAACATGATTGAACAAATCAAGGTAGAAGCATTTATTGGAAATAAAAATAGCATTGAGGTCAATAATACAACATAGTTCATTTAATTTAAGAGATATATGGGACTGTAATGAGTGGTGACACATCCCATTTTATGTTTAAGAAAAACAAAAACTTATATGCCTTTGATGTATGTATTTCTCTTTCTTATGATACTTTCAAGTCTTCTATCTAGTGACGTTACTAATATGCCTCTTAGGATAACATCTCTGATTTCATCATCTTCACAAGTACAATAGGTGTTAACTCTGGTAACCAATTACATGCAAATATTTCTTTAGTTGCTCATAAGAATGACATGTGTTGGTTCAACAAAAGACTCATATCCCTTGTGTTGGATCAACTGGAAGATCTTACCATATGATTCCTCTTGTTTATGTTTCCTACATGATTTTATTTACTTGCTTTATCATGCTTGCTTCATGGAATGTTTGCAGAATTACTACATCCAAGAGAAGAAGAAAAAGTAGATACTACTTTATATCACATATATTACCGTTCAAGAAACCAATACATATCTTACTGTATTCCAACGTAGCACCATAGAGGCCAATTTATCACTTCTTAGATTCAATTATCTTCACATGGTATGATTCATGGACTCCTTTTGGAAGGAACCCAAATTATGTGAATCACATTAATACTCAATGATTAACCTTATCTTGTTCTACCACATTCAATGATGCTAGTGATAATTTCATTTGGACTATCTCAAGTGTCTACCATTATCCTAGAAATGACAAAAATAGTTATTTTGATGAGTTATCTGGTCTACCCACATTGTATAGAAGAACTCCTTGAATGTTGGATAGTGACCTAAACCTCACTGGATCTCTTTTAGAATGAGATTACACATTAGGGAAATGCGATCAACACTAAAGAAACAATCACATGTTCAAAAAAATTATTCTACATAACAATCTTATTGATCTTTTAGTCACTAATCTAAATTACACTTTGGAATAGAGGAGGCCCATGGTCATATCTATATATATTTTTAATAAATGCTTGGAATTCTAAATATTCCCTAACTTTCTACAACACTTCACTCATCCTATTTTAGACCATTTTCCTCTAATTCTCAATGTCAACCTCGATCCTTAGGGCTGAAGACCATTTCATTTTATGAGAATTTGTATTTATATTTAAGATTAAGCTTTTGCAAATTAGGCTATCCTTTGATGTAAAGTTAACACTTATATTTTAGACCCTGGATTCACTATCTAGAAAAGTCTAAAGCATTTGAGATATATATTGACTCATTTGAGAAGACATCACTATGACAACTATCACAATAAAATTAAGAATTTGGAATTGCAACTTGTAACCACTAAGACCTCTCTTCTTATAGATCCATCTAGGATTCATTCCTTCAAATCTGAGCTCCATACATTGACCATTAAGCAAGAGATACTTTGGAAAAAAGATCTAAGGTTACTTGGTTATAGACGGTGACAAATCACTAAATTATTCCACAAAATTTCCAACTCTAGAAAGAGACTTTCATACAATACATCATCTCCATCAATGATGTCATGATCACCAATTAAACACAAATGATCAATCTGTGTATGATGTTTTCAAATTCTTTGTTAACCATGGCCATACTTAATCCAACTGTTTTAGTATTTTTGGAACTTGTTAGAACCCACTACACTCTCTAGTTCTCATAATCTAATTTGCAACTTCTCTCACAGGTAAATTTGTTATACATTACAAAGCCAAGGTGCTAGGAAATTACCTAGACTTGATGGTTTTAGTATGTATTTATACGATAACAAATGGGACAAAACCAAACCATCTTTCCTTAACCTTATCAGATATTTATATACCATCACGATGATATCACATAACATATTGAAGTACTAAATCAAACACAAAACACACTGATAAAAAAAGATGACCCAACTACTATATAACACTTTAGACCTATTAGTCTCCTATTGCTTCATATAAAATTGTCAGGAACGTTCTCAACAATAGACTCAATGGCCACATTCATGATATAATCAGACATGAATAGAGGTAGAATTACCCTAGACGTATACCTCTTGGTGAGTGAAACCATCCACACATGCCACTCCAATCATTATCCTATTCTGTATCTCAAAATTGAATATGAAAAAGCACTTGTTAACAACAACAAAATAATATTATTAACATTCACAAAGAATTATAGTTGTATTACTTTGGCTCATTTCTCAATCTTGATCAATGGACCAACTTTCAATTACTTCAGAAGCACTAATGGTCAACATTTGGTTAACCCAATGTCTACATATATCTTCATCATTATTACATACGTCCTTGAAAGAATGATCAAAATAGGTACCACAAACTATCTCATCGATCCTATCTCTAAATACCCTAGTAACTTCATACAATATGAAGATGATATGGTCATTTTTCTCAAACCAATGATAGAAATATCATCAACATTATGCATACCCTTTCCTCAAACTTTTAGACACAAAATCAAATTTCATAAATTTTAGATATGTAGATATAAAAATATGCTTTATCGTCAAGAGGAAA
The DNA here is from genome assembly GCA_963693085.1 of Alisma plantago-aquatica. Classification (NCBI taxonomy): domain Eukaryota; kingdom Viridiplantae; phylum Streptophyta; class Magnoliopsida; order Alismatales; family Alismataceae; genus Alisma; species Alisma plantago-aquatica. Next base: position 1,525,212,268 of record OY856409.1, read on the forward strand.
ATTTTCCTTTCAAATATCTCGGTCTTCCCTTTTCACCATATACTCTTAATAGCTCAGTGTGGAACCCAATCATTCATAAAACCATTCTCAAGATCTCACAATGCAAGACTATGATCCTCAACTTATTTGTATGTCTTACTCTTACAAACTCCACTTTAATCCCCATACTACCTTCATCCTACATTGTATCCCTCTTCCAACCAAAATCATCTATCTTTTTGACAAAATCAAATGTAAATTTATTGGGCATGTTCTGATACAATGTCTTAAATGCACCTTGTGAATTGGATCTCTAGTTATAAAACTAAATCTCAAGGGGATGGGGAAAACATCATGACACATACACACTACCTTATCATAAACATTATAGAAAAATTCTTAGAAAATAAGGGCAAGATGTGAAGTGATCACATTTTTCATAAATACTATCAACATCATGAGCTAGGGCATAACCCAGAAAGGACCAATATTTCAATTTACTTTATTATGGGGTTTAAATTATCGACCCCATCCACTCTATGACAAACTTTGATCATAATATAAATCATCTCCATTTCAATGAGGAATTGGCACTCCTTGTACCTTTTCCTCTCTTTCATGGTTGTGATATCTATCCTATCATTGAATGTATCAAAAAGTTCTTATAAAAAAGTACACCACTCATGACCGACATGGAGGGACCATCGATAGGTTCTCACTTATGGAAATGAAAAATTATCTTTTGTGAATTGATCCCCATTTTCCTTGGTAGTACCGATGGCCTATTTTCCAGTTGATTGTTGGTTAATTTTGTTCTAAGTTCATATCACAGTGGTCAACTATTGCTAAAACATATTCTATTCTATCTCCTTCAAGTCCCTTCTAGCTATCGATAATGTTCATTCTATTGTGTCTTTAAAATGGCTTTCCCTCTTAATGTAACCTAATTATTTCTTTGTTTAGCTCCCCCATCTGATCAATATAAATGGCTTGACCTCTTATGTTGCTGAGATGTTCTAACATACCCAAATCCACATTATCTAATCTAACCTTCTCATTTTCAAATGCCTTTTAAATTAAAATAAAAATTGGTTCCTTCCCCTCCTAACTTAATATATGATAGGATTAATTAGAGTCAAATAAAACATGTATCAATAAAAATCATTCTACATGAAATTTGAGAATCAACTAACTAATGTATTTCCTTAATGGGTTTATATCAATCCAGTAAATAATTATTTTGACATAAAATTAATAGTATACTATTTTGAAATTAGTGGATGAAGGAAAATAAATAAATTTTATTAAATATACACAATTAAATTAAAAATAAAATAAATACATTATATTCACACATAACACCCTAATAAATGTTGACCTAATAGTTATACATTGTCCATATTTTGATGATAACTTAACCATTCCATTCATATGTATCTAATATGTCTATTTGAGTTTGGTTTCAGGTATTAGGTACATGAAAAGGATCAATTCAACCATGCCATAGCTTTACCAAATACAAGGCAAAGTTAATGCAAATGCACTTTTGTGGAAAATGTGCTAAAACCCTTAGGACAAATTTTGTAATCATTTGTATTGATTCTATGACTTGTAATTAAGATGAGAAATAACTAGGAGCACTTAACAAGTACTTAAGCACTCAAATGGCAATTTCTAAAACCCATTACAAGGACTTTTATCGGCCAAATTTCATCTTTGATAAACTCGACTGAGACCCTTGATGGGTTTTGGGAACTTCTAGGGTCAGCTTAGTTTCCCTAGGACAGAATTGACTAACACCCCTGCATAGACAAAACAAATTTAAGCCATTGGTCAAGTTTCATCCAGGATAAACACGATCGACACTTTAAATTTGTTGTGTCGCATAGTGTTGTTGGTTGAGCTTGCTTTGTTGAAACTCGACTGACAACACTGTATGTGTGACGACCCACCACCACATGAGTGAGATTACTAAAACAAAGCACGAAATTAACAACTAACCAATCATAATACCAAAAATAGGGTAAATTAAAAAAATATACTTATATAACCATCTCAAGTAGAAACATATTCATCAAAGTTCACAACGTGTCACCACATATATCACATATTGTACTATAAAGGTATTACATCACGGTACAATGTCTATCATGTCACAAGTTGTTACATAAGATTTCATGTTCCCATATACAAGCCATACATGCACAAACATGACATACAACCAAAGACCACGTATCGATGTACCAAATCTACAAAACTCCCTCAAGGACCTGAGAGTACATGGATGACACATAGGAGTCTATACCATGCTCAAGCAGCATATCCAACCTTCTACGCATACTGATCTCCTTGCTGCTCTTCCTCAACTGCACGATCGCTACCACACCACGCACAACCTAAAAGATGTGGAAACTCATAGGGTGAGACCAAACGTCCCATCGAGAGATATAACTCTCTGCCAACAACTATTGCTAGGACAATAAGGTTATATAGAATTAAGTGTTATGAATAGATTCAACTAAATGAATGAGTAAAACTAGTTATACTGATTTGGCAGATTAAGCAGCTACAACTGATTAGTAGAACATCGTATACTTTTAGAAGGAATATGAAGAACACGTATAACCATTATCATCTAAACAATATAAGAAACAAGCCAAGGGTAAACATCCAATGTGAGTCATGTTTAACCATAAGAAGATATACAACTTGGTTATATTACATCTTTTATGAAGCTCTGAGGATATGAGGTATACCACACATACTCCAACTGACCACTTCTAAGTTGAAATCAATGTCATACAAGATCAAGAAGAGTCAGACTCCTATGATCTCCCACACACTCAGTCAGTTTGAGTCCAATAAAGTGACATATAGAGTCCAACTGCAAAACAACCTAGTCTGCCTTGGTATGTAGGCACGACACTAGTAAACGAGGTATACACACCCAATCATCTGAGGTACGACTGCAGCTGCCCTCTATTACAAAATATACTAACATACGACCACATCCATTCTCCTGCCAAGGCATGACCACAATCATCCTCAAAACCTACCATTGTGGATGCAAGTATATACCCTCAACTTGCACCCCCGCATATTCAAATATGCACTCTGAGTTTCCCTTAGGAATTACTCGTTTCACCATCCAACATGTTCTGACGTTGAAGATGGATCTATGGCACATGACATCTACATGATTAGGGTTTCACTTAACTAGTTATGTCAATGGGTGAACTAAGGTACCTCAAACAAGTGAACATACAAACCCTAATTCATTCTAGCTAGAATAACTACAAAACAACATCAGAAAATATAAAATGTATATAGTATAAACTTGTCACATCATCTCATGATACTATCTCACTGCCTTACACAAGGTTATAATCATCACATGATCCTGGGATAAACTTCCCTTATCACACCATCATAGGATATCACCTCGCATTAGGCACAAAGCCATCATTAAGGTCATAGACCATTTAGACTGTCCACTACAAGGACATCATTAGTTCATTATGCCTCATTAGGGCTAATGATCATCACCCTGTGTCATATAACATATGACATAGCAATCACAAGCTATGATGTTCATTCAAACTGCAACATTAGGGTCATGCAAGTATGAGAGAGAAAGTACTTCATTACATGCTAATCATTCAAGCAAGTAAGCAATAATCATCATGTAACCAAATTAGGGTTAGGGTTTCTCATAGTCACCCAAATATGATTTTCATAAAAACAATTAACATCATACCCGAGTGTCATCACTTCCCACATTCTTGGAACACTTTAAGTCAACCATCCTCACTATTAGGTCAACCATATAAGGAAAATAGATGCCATATGACCTTACCAGTTGAAGAGAATCAAAGCCACAAGTCTTATGTGACTGAAAAGAAGCAAACCACTATGGTCGATGACAAACATCATGTAAAGAAGTGAAACCACCTCTATACTAAAAATTTGAACAATAGAACCTCCATTCCAAACACACTTCAACGGTATGCTTGGAGTGGGTGTAAAATTTTCAAATCTTTATCAATGGTATACGAAACAACCAAAGTATAGCAACGGAATAAAAACTTGACTATATTCAATTATAAAACAAGGGAACATCTTAAACTTACATAATAAGGATCCATGTAGAGGAAATCTAAACCACCTTAAGATTGTCTCCTAGCTTATACTTTTCAATCTAAGTCCAAGTCAACATGCCTTGTCATCCAAGTCCTCCACCTAGGGTTGGAAGCATACCCCAGCAAGAAGAGAAAACAAAGGACATTAGCAAAGGATGGTATGTCCATGCTATAAAGGAAATTGAGCAATATTATGAATTAAAGGACAAAAAATATAAAAGGCTTCACATAGAAAAGATAATGACTACCTACCAGGGCATAAAAGATAAGAATCATCATAACAGGGTAAAAGAGGATACTTGCCATAAAAAAACAATAAAGGTTGTTCCACAAAAGCACATAAATAGAAAGTAGGGCACACACCCCACAATAATCAATTTGGGCACATAAGCCATCATAAACATCATTAACCTGCATGCGTGTGAGATAAGCATAGCCCTAGAACAATATAAATAACAATGAGCCTCATTAATTTGAAACCTTGTAGAGATAGGAATACTGCCAATCTCCCAAATATATATAAAATGGGACAACCCTCATTAAGTTGAAAACCCTGGGTATGAGGTTCCTTTCCGTCCCAAAAGAGTAGGAAATATCACATCTTCTCGGCAGGAAATAACACATCTTCCATAAACAAAAACCAATGCAATTACACTACTCTAGTGCTACTGAATCACATAGCATGTTTAATGTAGAGGCAAGTAGAAAGTATAGTCAGAATTATTCAATGTTTCCATCACACAATGGACAACAAAAAAAATATAAAAATCCACTACAAATTGGGCACATATCATTATATAAGACCATCATGCACTGAGGCACAAGATAGATATCAAGAAAATATCCAAGTCCGTAACAATCAAGATAGTTCACACAAACCATGATATCAAGAGAATAGACATATTGTGTAGGCCAAATCCAAAAGAATGATAAGATAGGTGATTTGCTCAAAATAGAGGAATAGGGGATACAACATACCTCAACTTCAGAGTTCAGAGTCCAAAGTCACTTCCAGGTCCAAGCCTAGGCTTCCAAAGAACCTATGAGGCATATATGTGGAATTAGGTTTAGGTTTCCATTAATTATTCAAAACCCTAAAAATTTACTTTTTATTATTGATGAATTAGGTTATCAAAACCACACCATAAGTTAGGTTATATTTTATGAGTTCAAAATATATTTTATTATATTTTTTAGACTGATAAATATTTAGTTATGAATTATACAAGTTATTAACTTATTAATTAGATCCATTAAAATCATCTCTTTAAAACATGAGATTCAGGAAACAAAACCAATACCATTAGAAGGCTTGCATTTTTCTAAATCCAATTTGTATTTATTCATATTTTCTTGGCTAGTGGATAATTAGCTATTGTTTTTATAAATCAAGCCAATCAAAAAATAAAAAAGCCACATAATCTCTTAGTCACAAGGAAGAGAGAGAGAAGAACACACTGACTTGGCCTAATCAACTTTAGACAAATCACGGGGTCCTACCACCACAACAGCAAATCGTCAAAACAAAATAAAAAAACGAAAAGATTATACTGCCCTCTACGAGAAACACAAACAAAAAAGAAAAGAGGGGGGTGGTAGATTAGGGATTAAACAAGAGGAATTCCTCCTTCCTCACCCACCTACCATTGCTGCTCGAAGAAGAAGGCAAGGTATGGTGTGGAAAAGATGTGAAATCACGAGAGACAACGAATCACTGAAAAGAAAACAAAGAAAGGAAGAGGGACTTCCATCAAACATGTTGCCTGCCTCAATTGCGATGAAAGGGGAGTCCATGCTTGGGGAGAAACGCCACAAGACCAACGAATAGAAGCATCTCGGAAAAAGTTGAACACATTCACAGTGAGGAAATTGAGGCAATGGAAAGCCTTCAAGCCTTCAAAAAGAACTGGAGAAGGGGTCATATATATATATATATATATATATATATATATATATATATATATATATATATATATATATATATATATATATATATATATATATATAGGGTTGGGTATAAAGGCCTGCACAAGGTGGCTGTGAACTCCTAGATCCAAAAGAATTGGGTGTTCCATTAATACTTGACAAAACAACATGAGTAAAATATAATTGCATGCATAATTTTATTTGGAACATGATGGCAAAAGAATCGCAAAGATTTGTGAAGAAACGAGGGAGAAACGAGAGAAATTTGAAACCCTGCTCGCGGAAGTACTATTCACGTGGAGCAAGTCTCCTACTCAAGGTAGGAGACATAATGTCAACCATCCATACAGGATTAGACGGTCCACATGGATTGCAAAATCAGTAAACAATGTGACTGCGTGATAGCTGCAAAACTTATAAAATTCGAAATCAAATAAAGTGAATATGACATATTATTTCCTTTTTCTCTTTCTTCATTTAAGGGTTCAAACATTATCTGAATTAAGTGAAATTTTTCCCAGAGGCTAATTAAAGAATGTAGATTCTGATTGTGTACTTAGTTTTTCTTTTGGAAACATTTAATGTGTTAAATAAATCAAATCTCATTTTCTCTTTCCTCCTTCATTAATGGCTTTAGGATTATCCAAATATGATGAAACTTGACCCACAAGTCATATTTAATGTGTTGGATACGAATTTGCCATCAATTTTATATGTTGGAGTTGTTTGAGCATTTATTTAACATTTTGAAGGTTCTACACACTTTCTCTCTCCTGATTTCACCTTTTAAGTAAAATTTCTCCAAATTAGATGAAAATTCACCCAAAGGCTATATTTATTATATAGATTATGAATCTAAGATTATTTTCCTCTTTTGGTGTCATTTATTATTTTATTTGATATTTTGGGGAAAACTTAGATCTTTTCTTTCCTAAATAAATTAAATTAATTATTATTATGTGAATAATGTGAAACTTGACTCCCAAGGTAATTGGGACCTAAGGAACATGATTTTTAACTTAGATTTCACTTTTGGAACTTCTTTTTATGAGATATGTCATATGGCCCATTAGTGGTTCATTATCATTATTACTCATTCAATTAGGTTCCATTAGAGTGATGTTACATGCATTAGCTCATTAGAACTTTATTAAACATCTTTTAAGTCTAACCCAAAACATTTTTTGGCTAAGTCCAAAAGGTCAAACTTCTAGGGTAGGGTTCTAGATCTGGTATGTTACAAAACTCCACCCCTTAAAAAGGATTTCTTCCTCGAAATCTATTGATCCAAACATCAAACATCCAACTACTCTCCACCCCTTAAAAAGGTTCGACCTAACAAGTCAAACTAAACAACTTTTTAGAGCTACCTACATCTCTTTGTTGTGAAATTGTTAGAGATTTATGTTTCTCATGTATCCAACTAGAAGTCATACCATCTAGGGTTGAGTTATAGGTCCTTCTGTCTCTAACCTATCAACCCTACATGAACAACCAATAGTCATAGGGTAGGTCAACTATACCATGATATCAATCCTAGTCACAGTAACAAGGGTTAGATTCTAATCAACTGATTCTAGGGTTTCACTACAGAACCTCTTTATTGTGACTTAGTTCAAGAAAACTTCAACAAAATCAGGGAGTTTTTGTATATATAGTAGTATAATGAAAATAATTTTTGTCGATAAGAAACATTTGAGATAAAACAAAGATGTACCAAAATCAAAGCGAGAACCGAGTCACAATTTTTCATAATTACACCACATAACCTAATTTCATCCTCATATCAACCTTATTGCATAAAAAGATCATCATTAATCAAATCTAGGGTGAACATCTCACCTAGAGGCTACTATCTAAGCCAAAAGTCTAACTAGGGAGACAGGATTGAAATAGTCAGATTCCTACTACCATGGGCTCTGATACCATGCTATAAAGAAGTGAAACCACCTCTCTACTAAAAATGTGAACAATAGAACCTCCAATCCAAACATGCTTCAAAAGTATGCTTGGATTGGGTGTAAAATTTTCAAATCTTTATTAATGGTATACAAAACAACCAAAGTATAGAAACAGAGTAAAAACTTGACTATATTCATTTATAAAACAAGGGAACATCTTAAACTTACATCATAAGGATCCATGTAGAGGAAATCTAAAACACCTCAAGATTGTCTCCAATCCTAAACTTTTCAATCTAAGTCTAGGTCAACATGCCTTGTCATCTAAGTCCTCCACCTAGGGTTGGAAGCATACCCCAACAAGAAGAGAAAATGAAAGACATCAGCAAAGGTTGGTATGTGCATACTACAAAGAAAAACAATATTATGAATTAAAGGACACATATAAAAGGCTTCCCATAGAAAATATAATGACTACCCACCAGGGCATAAAAGATAAGAATCATCATAACATGCTAAAAGAGGATACTTGCCATAAACAAAACAATAAAGGTTGTGCAATAAAGGCACACAAATAGAAAGTAGGGAACACACCCCACAATCATCAATTTGGGCACATAACCCATCATAAACATCATCAACCTGCATGCATGTGAGATAATCATATCCCTAGAAAAATATAAATAACAATGGAGGCCAAGCCTCATTAACGTGAAACCTGATAGAGAAAGGAATACTTCTATATAAAATGGGCCAACCTTCATAGAGTTGAAAACCCTGGGTACGAGGTTCCTTTTCATCCCAAAAGAGCAAGAAATATCACATCCACTTGGCAGGAAATAACAAATTCGCCATAAAAAAAACCAATGCAATTACACTACTCTAGTGCTATTGAATCGCATAGCATGTTTAATGTAGAGGCAAGTAGAAAGTATAGTCAGAATTATTCAATGTTGCCATCACACAATGGAAAACACAAAAATATAAACATCCACTTCAAAGTGGCCACATATCATTACATAAGACCATCATGCACCAACACACAAGATAGATATCAAGAAAATATCCAAGTCCATAACAATCAAGATAGTTCACACGAACCATGATATCAAGAGAATAGACATATTGTGTAGGCCAAATATGAAAGAATGATAAGATAGGTGATTTGCTCAACATAGAGGAATAGGGGATACAACATACCTCAACTTCAAAGTTTAGAGTCCAAAGTCACTTCTATGTTCAAGCCTAGGCTTCCAAAGAACCTATGATGCATATATGTGGAGTTAGGGTTATGTTTCCATTATATATTCAAAACCCTAAAAATTGCCTTTTTATTATTGATGAATTAGGTTATCAAAACCACACCATATATTAGGTTATATTTTTTGAGTTCAAAACATTTTTTTTCGGACTTATAGATATTTAGTTATGAATTATACATTTTATTAACTTATTAATTAGATCCACTAAAATCATCTCTTTAAAACATGAGATTCAGGTGACAAAACCGATACCATTAGAAAGCTTGGAATTTTTTTGAATCCAATGAGTATTTATTCATATTTTTCTAACCATTGGATAAGTAGCTATTGATTTTATTAATCAAGCCAATCAGAAAAATCGAAAAAGCCACATAATCTCTGAGCCACAAGGAAGAGAGAGAGAGAAGAACACACTGACTTGGTCTAATCAGCTTTGGAAAAATCACAGGGTCCTACCACCATAACAACAAATTGTCAAAACAAAATAATAAAACTAAAAGATGATACTGCCCTCCACGAGAAACACAAACAAAGAAGAAAGGGGGGTATATTAGGGATTAAACAAGAGGAATTTCTCCTTCTGCACCCACCCACCATTGCTACTTGAAGTAGTAGGCGAGGTTCGGGGTGGAAAAGATGTGAAATCGCGAGAGACAATGAATCACCGAAAAGAAAACAGAGAAAGGAAGAGGGACTTCCGTTAAACCTGTTGCCTGCCTCAATTGTGAGAAAGGGGAGTCCATGCTCAGGGAGAAATGTCATAAGAGCAGTGAATAGAAGCATCTCGGTGATTTTTGAACACGTTCCCAATGAGGAAATTGAGGCGATGGAAATCCTTCAAGCAATCAAACGAAATTGGAGTAGGGGTCATATATATAGGGTTGCGTATAAAGGCATGCACATGGTGGCCGCAAACTCCTAGAGCTACAAGAATTGGGCATTCCATTAATACTTGCAAAAACAACATGAATAAAAGATTATTGTGTGCAGAAATTCTATTTGGAACATGATGGCGAAAGAATCCAAAGATTCATGAAGAAACGAGGGAGAAACGAGAGAAATTCAAAACCATGCTCACGGAAGTACTGGTCACACGGAGAAAGTTTCCTACTCATGGTAGTAGACATAATCTCCACCATCTTCACAAGATCGGATAGTCCACGTGGATCTCGAAATCAAGAAACAATGTGACCGCATGACAACTACAAAACTTATAAAATTCGAAATCAAATAAAGTGAATATGACATATTATTTCCTTTTTTTCTTTCTTCATTTAAGGGTTCAAACATTATCCAAATTAAGTGAAATTTTTCCTAGAGGCTAATTAAAGCATGTAGATTCTGATTATGCACTTAGTTTTGCATTTTGGAAACTTTTAATGTGTTAAATAAATCAAATCTTATTTTATCTTTCCTCCTTCATTAATGGCTTTAGGATTATCCAAATTTGATGAAACTTGACCCACAAGTCATTAATGTGTTGGATATGAATTTTCCATTAATTTTATATCTTGGAGTTGTTTGAGCATTTATTTAATATTTTGAAGGTTCTACACACTCTCTCTCCTGATTTCACCTTTTAAGTAAACTTTCTCCAAATTAGATGAAATTCACCCAAAGGGTATATTTATTATGTAGATTACAAATCTAATATTATTTTCCTCTTTTGGAGTCATTTATTATTTTATTTGATATTTTGGGAAAAACTTAGATCTTTTCTTTCCTAAAGAAATTAAATTAATTATTATTATGTGAATAATGTGAAACTTGACTCCCAAGGTATTTTGGACCCAAGGAACACGATTTTTAACTTATATTTCACTTTTGGGACTTCTTTTTATGAGATATGTCATATGGACCATTAGTGGCCCATTATCATTATTACTCATTCAATTAGGTTCCATTAGAGTAATTTTACATGCATTAGCTCATTAGAACTTTATTAAACATCTTTTAAGTCTAAACTCAAACCTTGTTTGGCTAAGTCCAAAAGGTCAAACTTCTAGGGTAGGGTTCGAGATCCGGTATGTTACACATCAAACTCTACGACCAAAGGGAAAGAGGTCACACCATCGACTGAAGGAAAATCCTAGGTTGAAGAAAGCTAGGTCGAAGAGAACATTAGCGACAAAAAATCACCTCACCACATCATTGACCAAAGGGGAGGTTCAACCATCATTAACACATGTGAAACAATCATAGAGACCGAAGGAAACAAGATAAAAAACTTCTTTGACCAAAGGGCGCATGGTCATCTCTTCGATGATCCAAGGAAAGCCACACTTAAGCGTCAAAACTTCATCAACCAACAAGATATCACTTGGATCCATCAAGAGAGATAAAATATCTCAAACGCAATATCAAAAAAGTGATCAACACCATGAAGTTGAAACCAAATATGAAGAGAGGTGAGGAAAAGCACCATCAAAACCCTATAATCTGATCATCAAGACTTAGGAAAACCACACCATGATTAAGGAAGGAAGAACCAACATCTCAAAACACCACATGCAACCGAAACCTCCATCACTAAGAGAGAAAATCGAATAAAAAATATGGGAAACAACATCGTTCAAGATGCATCCAAGATCTAACATCTCTACCATCTATAAAATCTCGAGCACAAGATTTATGGTTAAGAAAAAGAGTTAATCTATACTAGATCACCATATAATCTAAAATGCTAAAACAAGATATCATCTTCAAGCAAATTATGATCATGTTTTCGGGAAGAAATAGTAACATGCAAGCAAGATAATGTGCAACAAAAATAGAGGGGAAAGTTATATAATCCGCCTTGAGGTGAAGATCCACTCGAAAAGATAAGAAGCTCCAAGAGAGAAAAGAAATGCCAATCTTGGATCAACTTCACGGACAAGAAATATCACCTCAAGAGAAGAAGAGAAAACTAAGGTCACAGAAATCTCAAAGAGAAGAGGGTACAAACCCTAGGCTGAAAAGAAAGGAGAAAAGAGGAGATCTTCATCTCACTTAGGTACTACCATGGAAAACCATGGGTTCGACCTCTATTGGGGAGAAGTTCCTCAATATGGCCACCATGGAGAACCATGGGTTCGGCCAAGAGAAGAAAGAGGGTAGGGTTTCAATAAAAATGAGATTGAAGAGGATAAAACACTTATCAATCACAAGGGTCACTAAAGGATCAACAAAGGAAGATGGTCCAACCCTAGATCACCACAAGTAAGGGTTCAACCACCTTCTTCAAGCTCAAGCAACTAAACTTGCACCACCAAGAACAAGGGATGAATCCAAGCAAGAGAGGAGGAAGAAGATAGTGCTAAAGTGGTCACTTACGTGTCAAAGGAGGGGTATAAATACCCAAGAGTAGGAGAGAAGGAAGGAAGGTTAGGTGTTCAACCAAACATGCCACTTGTCCACTAAAGATCAATCATGTAATCTCCACATCCTTTCATGCAACCATGATCATTAAAACCAATGCAGATCAAGGACCAAACTTGGTCTAAAGGGCCATCTATCAAAGAGAAACATAGACAACAGGCTCATCGGGAGAAGGGAACTTCTGCAACAAAAAGCACTTCAAAACCCTAGGTCTATTCGACCAAAGAGAGGAGGGTTCAAAGCATCATCGATTGAAGAGAAAATATACACACCTCAAAACCTCATTGACCGTAGAGGTTAGAACCAAGAAAACAACAAGTTGGTTGCTAAAAACCAAAACCCAAACACACATGGTCAACACCCAAACTAGGGCATCTAAGCAATCCCTAGAAACATCAACACACATGATGTCATCACCTATCTCCTCATCAACCCAAGGTATAAAACAACACCCCATGCATCATTCTCTCTCTCTCTTGATGCTAAAACATAGGAGGTGCATACAACATGTGAAAATGGCAAGATAAACCTCCATCATGGGTAAATTGCAACTTGGTCCAAAACAAGCACACATATTGCATAACTAGCTCAAACGTCATCCAACCTAGACCAAACTAGAAACATAAGCATGTCACATGTTATTAAATCTCATCACATGATTAGATTAAGGTTTAAAATCTTATTATGCCAAGAAAGAAAGATCAAGCACTAAGCCAGGTCAGGGGTCTTACAACCATAAACCCCTAACAAGGATTTTGCCCCTAAAATACTACACGAAAAGAGATGGATAGTTACTACACATCTCATCCTCAAACTCCCACATGGCTTACTCAACACCACAGTGATGCCAAAAAAACCTTAGCTGACACTATATCCTTCTTCTTTAACTTCTTCACCCTTCTATCAAGGATTAAAACATGACCCTCCACAAATGACACATCCTCGTCCAACTCAACCTCTACAAGTTGTAGGGTCAACAATGTGTGAGTGTGACACTACTTAATGCAACCTGTGCGACTCAGGAGGAAGCTAAAACCTATAAGATACCTTCCCAACATGTGACATCACATGGTAAGGTCCCATAATCCTGAGAGCCAACTTACCCTTCTTCCCAAAACTCAGTACACTATTCCAAGGAGAGACCTTGAGATATACTATGTCTCCCACTTGGAACTCCAAAGTCCTACAATGATAATTAACGTACAAATTTTGCCTATCCTTTGCTACCTTCAACTGTTGCTGAATCACTTTGATCTTCACTGTAGTCTGATGTACAAGCTCATGACCCAAAAGCTGATACTCACCCGTCACATACCAACACAACAGAGACCTACACTGTCTCACATAGCAAGCCTTGTAACGTGCCATATTGATACTCCTCTTATAGTTGTTGTTATAAGAAAAATCTATCAACTGCGATGGACACCCCAACTACCCAAAAACTATAGAATGCAAGCTCTCAACAGATCCTCAAAGGTCCAAATATTCCTCTCAGACTATCCACGTACTGAATCTCAACTGGGTAACCATAGTTGTATGCAGACACTCCCAAAAATGATTGGTGATCTGAGGACCTCTATCGGACAGTACTGTTACTGGGATACCATGCTGACAAACTATCTCATCCACATATACAAGTGCCAACTTCTCCATTGTGTATGTTGTCTTCATAGAAAGGAAGTGCACTGACTTGGTCAACTTGTCTTCTATCACCAAAATCATGACATTTGGCTATCTTAGGAAGACCAACCACAAAGTCCATAGTGATATGATCCCATTTCGATTGTTATATAGGCAATGGTTTCAAAGTCCCTATAGGTTTTTGTTGCTCAGCCTTAACCTGCTGACACACTGGACACTTTTCCATGAACTCAGCTGCATCACACTTCAAGCTAGACCACCAATACAAATCTTTTAGATTGTGGTACATCTTGGTGCTACTTGGATGCATAAAGTTAGGCTATCAACGCCTATTACCACTGCCCTGCCATGAAAACACATTGTCCCATCCTCTGACTCGATGTAGCCATCACGCTTCTCACTTGCCAACTCTGACTGAATCTTCTATATAACAATATCATCCCACTACGCATCTTTGATCTGTTGTGTCAATGTGGGGTTCACTTGTAACTGTCTCAACAAGCCTACAAATAATGATGCTTCTAGCTTTAGATCATCTAGCGAAGAGACACTAAGATGTCTTCCTTATGGCACACCAAGGAACACAACTATGCCTTCTCAACAAATGATGATGAAGAAGACTTCTTAATCAAAGAATCTACTACCACGTTAACCTTCCCTAGATGGTAGTATATGGTGTAATCATAATCCTTGATTAACTCCATCTAGCATCTCTACCACATATTTTGATCCTACTTTGAGAAGATGTAATGAAGGTTCTTGGGGTTGGTAAAGAGATGACACTTCTTGCCATAAAGGTAGTGTCTCCAAATCTTCAATGCATGAACCACAACTGCAAGTTCCAGATCGAGCATCTAGTAGTCCTCCTCATGTTTCTTAAGCTGCCATGAAGGAGAAGAAATCACGTTCTTGTCCTGCATCAATAGGAAACTCAAAGCATTCTTCGACATAGCACATAAGACAATATAGCCTTTCTTTTCCTCTAGCAACACTAACACTGGTGCACTAGTCAGCTTCTCCTTCAAAAGCTATGAAGAATGCTGACACCTATCATCCTAGATAAATGGAATGCCTTTCCTTGTCAACTTCATTAGGGGTAACACAACTGCACTGAATTTCTTGATAAACCTCCTATTGTAGCCTACCAAGCCTAGGAAACTATGAACTTATGTCAGTGTCTTAATCAGCTCCCACTCTAGCACTGATTCCACTTTCTTTGGGTCCACACAGACTCCTCTAATAGATATCACGTGCCCAAAAAGAGACACCTCCTTTAGCCAGAACTCACACTTATTGAACTCGGCGTACAACTTGTGCTGCCTCAACAAAGTCAATGCATATCATAGATTTTGCTCATGTTGTTGGCTATATGTTGAGTATATCAAGATGTCATCGATGAAAACAACCACAAACTGATCAATATAAGGCCAAAACATCCTGTTCATCAGGTCCATGAACGCTACCAGTGCATTGGTTAGCCCAAACGACATAACCACAAACTTAGAGTGACCATACCTAGTCCTAAAAGCTGCCTTAGGTATGTCATCTACCTTGATCCAGAATAGATGGTATCCTGGCCTCAAATTTATCTTAGATAACACTGCAACACCTCAATAGTCAATGCACAACCTCATTGAACCATATTTCTTCTTCACAAAGAACATACGAGAACCCCAAGGAGTATTGCTTGGTCTAATAAAGCCTTTCTCTAACAACTCATGCAACTTCTTCTTCAACTCTTGCATCTCAGTTGGTGCTATCTGGTATGGTGAATATGCTATTAGTTGTGTACTAGGAACCAGATTGATCTCAAAGTCAATCTCTCTAGGGAGGGAACACTGAGAAACTCATCAAGAAACATGTCCTCAAACTCATGCACAATAGGAATTCGATACTAGGACTCCTCACCTAGGTATCCACCACAAGTGCCAAGAAAGCATCACACCCCAAACTCATCAGCCTCTCCACTTTCATTGCTGACACCAAGCATGTCAGAAAAATATTCCGATCTCCTTGGAAGATGCATGAAGCATCACCATCAAAGAACATTGTCTCCTTGGAACCAAAATCCAAGACCACCCAATACTTCTCCATAGTATCCATTCCAAGGATCACATTGAATTCATGCATGTCAAGTGGTATAAGATTCATTTGAATGTTGCATCCTGAGAAAGAAATAATATAGGATGGACACACCTCATGAAACTTGGCGGAACCAACCTAAGGGATTTCTAAGAGAAGATTATTACATCTACGACTAACATGAAAGGAACAACTGGCTATCACTTCTCTAATGATAATATAGTGCATTGCACCTGGGTCAACCAAAATAGATATAAAGCATGAAGAAGACAAATCAAAATGAAATAACTCCATTTGACCTGTCATGACCCATGGATTTACCATTTCCTCTGGTTGACTCGTGCCATAGAATTGAGCCGTTTCCTATTGTTACCCTCATCCACTACTGGCTTTCCTAGAACATTCTACTTGTGATGCCTATCTGACCTCTACCTCCAAAACTGTTGACCTGTTACTACTATAACCCTTGCTGACTCTGTCTCGGCTGTTGCGTCACCTCCTCATCCTCCAATGGGGAAAACATCCTCAGATTCCTTTGTTGTCTGCACATATAACACGTCTGTGCATCATACTATGACATAGACAGTCTTGTCACTGACACTAATGCCACACTGTAATCTCCTACCGATGGAAAACTACTACCTCTGCCCCTGTGACCACTGAGATTGAACCATCGATCGCTACTATGACTGAGGTGATGAAAACCTCAACTTCTTGAAGCCTCTAGAAGACATTCCTTGAAACTGTGTCAGTCTCTTCTTAGCGTTCACTGCATGCTTCTTCACAAATGACCATTCTATCCTTCTAACAAACTTGACAAATGTGGCAAACCTCTCTCAGTTCTCTAAAGCTGAGACTATCAACGTCAACTCTGAGCTCAAACCCTTCTCAAAACACCAGATCCTCTCCTTATCTATCACAACCATATGAGTACAAAACCTCAGTGACTCCAAGAACTTTGCTTCATACTCGTTGATCATCATAGATCCCTTCCAGATCCTCTTGAACTATGAGATCTTCTAATCTAGGAAGGACTCTGGGAAGTATTAGCTCACAAACTATCACTAAAGGTTTTCCCAACTGATCACCACACCATGCCTCTTCTCATCCTCAATGGCCCACCAATGTCCAACACTGCCCTTTAGAAGGTACAACACATGCTTCACCTTATCCTCCTCAGGGATATTGAGGATCTTAAAGGCCTTCTACTTCTTTGAAAACCGCATATCATCATCTGTGGGGTCTTCTCTACCCACATACTCCATTGTTCAACGTGTCGTAGCCTCTAAAAAAGTCTTCACATAACCCTGGGATTCTGAATTGATGACAACAACCCTCAGTTGTGGTGTGTGCACTCTATCCTCCATATGAATAATTGTGGCCATAAGATGTCCAAATATGGACTTACATGCGGGATTGTCCATGGTAGTTGGGTGGATTTGAGGCACCCCAACACTCCATCAACCCTCGCCTGCCTCCTCACACAACCTTCTGGTGCAGTAACAATGCACTCCACATATTCTTTGTGTTCTCGAAACATATCTTCTTCTCTTTTTGTGTAATCATAAGATGCAATCATATATATTGGACAACACAAGAACATACATAAACCCTAGTACTATGTCCTGTAGGATCTGTGAACCTAGGGCTCTAATGCCAACCTTTGTGATGACCCACTGCCACACATCAGAGATTACTCAAAACAAAGCATAGAATTAACAACCATCTCAACAGGAAACATATACATCATTGTCCACAACCTGTCACCACATGTATCACATATTGTACCATAAAGGTATTAAATCACGGTACAGTGGCTATCATGCCACAACCTGTTACAAAAGATGTCATGTTCACATATACAAGCCATACATGTACATCCATGGCATACTGCCAAAAAACGTGTATCGATGTTCAACATCTATGAAACTCCACCAAGGACCTGAGAGTACGGGGATGATAGATAGGATTGTATACCACACTTAAGCATCATATCCAACCTTCAATTCTTCATTGATCTCCTTGCTGGTCTTGCTCAATTGCACCATCTCTACCACGTTGTGAATGAGCTAAAAGATGTGGAAACCTATGGGGTGAGACCAAACATACTAGCAAGAGATATAACTCTCTGCCAACAACTATTATTTGCACAAAAAGGTTATATAGTAGATTAAGTTTTATGAATAGATTCAATTAAATGAACAAGTAAAACTAATTATACTGACTAGGTATATTAAGAAGCTAAAATTGATCAGTAGAACGTCATATACTTTTAGAAGGAATATGAACAACATGTATAACTAATATTAACTAAATAATATAAGAAACAAGTCAAGGGTAAATATCCAATGTGAGTTGTGTTTAACCCTAATCATATATATGACATGGCTGTATTACGTCTTTTACTAAGCCCTGAGGAGATGAGGTATACCACTCATACCCCAACTGACCACTGATAGGTTGAAATTAGTGCCATACAAGATCTAGGAGAGCCAGACTCCAATGATCTCCCACACCCTTAGTGAGTCTGAGTCCACTAAAGTGACATATAGAGTCCAACTACAAAACAACCTAATTTGCCTTGGCATATAGACACCACACTAGTAAATAGGGTATACACACCCAATCATCTGAGGTACAACCACAACAATCCTCTATCACATCATATATTGAGATATGAATAGAGCCATTTTTCCGCCAAGGCATGATTGTTGTCATCCTTAAAACTTGCAATTGTGGATGAAAGGATATACCCTCAACTTGCACCTTCACATATTTGAAAATATGCTCTCCAAGCTTCCCTTAGGAGTTACTCATTTTACCATCCAGCAAGTTCTGTTGCTAAAGACGGATCTATGGCGTAGGGCATCTACATGATTAGGGTTACACTTGATTAGTTATGTCAATTGGATGAATTAAGGAATCATCAAACAAGTTGACATACAAACCCTAATTAATTCTAGCAAGCATAACTATAAACTTTGGAAGATGTAAAATGTATAAAGTATAAACTTGTCACATCAACTCATGATACTATCTCACTTCCTTACACAAGTCTATCATCATCACCACATCATCCTGGGATAACCATCCCTTATCTCACCATCAGAGGATATCACCTCACGTGAGGCACAATCATTAAGGTCATAGACCATTCACATTGTCCACTACAAGGACATCATTAGTTCATCATGCCTCATAAAGGCTAACAATCATCACCCTCTATCATATACGAGATGACATAGAAATCACAAGCTATGATGTTCATTAAACCTGCAACATTAGGGTCACAAAAGTAGGAGAGATAAAGTACTTCATTACATGCTAATCATTAAAGAAAGTAAGCATTAATAATCATGTAACCAAATTAGGATTATGGTTTCTCATTGTCACCCAATTAGGGTTTTCATAACATCAACTAACATCATACCCTAGTGTCATCACTTCACAGATTCTTGGAATACTTTAAGTCAACCATCATCACTTTTAGGTCAACCATAAAGGAAAACATATGCCATAAGACTGTATTGGTCAAAGAGAATCAAAGACACAAGTCTTATGCGACCGATAAGAATAAAACCACTATGGTCGAAGACAAACGTCAACCTCTGGGACTGAAGGGAAAGAGGCCACACCATCGATCAAAGGAAAATCCTAGTTCAAAGAAATCTAGGTCAAAGAGAACTTCAGTGACCGAAGATCACCTCACCGCATTATCGAGTAAAGGGGAGGTTCAACCATCATCAACACATGCAAAACAACCACAGAGACCAAAGGAAACAAGACAAAAAACTTCTTCGACCGAAGGGCACATGGTCATCTGTTGGACCATCCAAGGAAAAACACACTTAAGAATCCAAACATCAACGACCAACATGGTATCACTTGGATCTGTCAAAAGAGATAAAACACCTCAAACACAAGATCACCAAAGTGATCAACACCATGAAATAGATACCAAACATGAAGAGAGGTACATAGAGGAAAAGCACCATCAAAACCGAAAAATCTGATCATCAAGACTTAGGAAAACCATACCATGATTAAGGAAGGAAGAACCAACATCTCAAAACACCACATGCAACCAAAACCTCCATCACTAAGAGAGAAAATAGAACAAAAAACATGGGAAACACCATCGTACAAGATGCATGAAGATCCAAAATATTCACCATCTATAAAATCTCAAGCACAAGAAACAGGGTTAAGAAAAAAGTTTAATATGTACATGATCACCACATAATATTAAACGCTAAAACAAGATATCATCATCAAGCAACTTATGATTACATTTTAGAGATGAAACGGTAACATGAAAGCAAGATAATGTGTAGAAAAAGTAGAGGGGATGTTATGTAACCATCCTTGAGGTGAAGATCCACTCCAAAAGCCAAGAAGCTCCAAGAGTGAAAAGAAACGCCAAGCTTGGATCAACTCCACGGCCAAGCAAGATCACCTCATGAGAAGAAGAGCAAACCAAGGTCACAGAGAGAAGAGGTACAAACCCTAGGATGAAAAGAAAGGAGAAAAGAGGAAATCCTCATCTCACTTAGGTACTACCATGGAAATCCATGGGTTCGACCTCTATTGGAGAGATTTCCTGAAGATGGCCACCACAAAGAACCATGGGTTTGTCCAAGAGAAGAAATAGGGCAGGGTTTCAAGAAAAATGAGATCAAAGAGGATAAACCACTTACCAAGTACAAGGGTCATGAAAGGATCAACAAAGGAAGATGCTCCAACCCTAGATCATCACATGCAAGGGTTAAATGACCTTCTTCAAGCTCAAGTACCTCCACTTGCACCACCAAGAACAAGGGCTAACCCCAAGCAAGAGAGGAGGAAGAAGAGAGTGATAAAGGGGTCACTTCCATGTGGAAGAGGGGTATAAATGCCCAAGGGTAGGAGAGAAGGCATGTTAGGTATCCAACCAAACATGCCACTTGTCCACAAAGATCAACCATAAAAACTCCACATCCATGCATGCAACCAAGATCTTTAGAACCAAGGTACATTAGAGACCTCACTTGGTCCAAAGGACCATCGGTCAAAGAGAAATGTAGACAAAAATGCTGATTGATCAAAGGGAACTTTTGTGACCAAAAACACTTCAAAGCCGGAGGTCTATTCAACCAAAGAGAGGGTTCAAAGAATCATCGATCGAAGAGAACATATACACACCTCAAAACCTCATCAACCATAGAGGTTAGAACCAAGAAACATCAAGGTGATTGCTGAAAACAATAACCCAAATGGTCAACACATGGTAAACACCCAAAGTAGGGCATCTAAGGGAACCCTAGAAACATCAACACACATGATGTAATCACCTCTCTCCTCATCAACCTAAGGTAAAACAAGGCTCCCCCATGCATAATTCTCTATCTCATGATGCTAAAACATACGAGGCTCATCCAACATGTGAAAAATTGCAAGATACACCCCCATCATGGATAAAATACAACTTAGTCCAAAACAAGCACAAATTTAGCATAACTCGCTCAAACATAATTCAACCTCGACCAAACTGAAAACATAAGAATGTCACATGTTATTAAAGCTCATCACATGATTCTATTACTATTTAAGCATATTATTATTCCAAGTAAGCAAGATCAAGCACTAAGCCATGTCAGGGGTCTTACAACCATAAAGCTCTAACAAGGATTTTGCCCCCAAAATCCTACATGAAAAGAGATAGACACATCCTACACATCTCATCCTCAAGCTCCCACATGGCTTCCTCAACACCATGGTGATGCCAAAAAAACCTTAACCAACACTATATCCTTCTTCTTCAGCTTCTTAACCCTTCAATCAAGGATCAAAATAGGACCCTCCAAAAAGTACACTTCCTCACCCAACTGAACCTCTACAGGTTGCATGGTCAACTATGTGTCAGAGTGACACATCCACACCATCAAAACAAGGAAGACTAAATGCAACCTGTGCAATGCAAGAGCTATCTCCAATCTATAGGATACCTTCCAAACATGTGCCACCATAGGGTAAGTTCCCCTAAACCTGGGAGACAACTTACCCTTCTTCCCAAACCTCAACACACTATTCCAAGAAGTGACCTTGAGATATACCTTGTCTCCCACTTGGAACTTCAAAGGCCTACATCAATTATCAATGTACAATTTCTGCCTATCCTTTTCTACCTTCAGCTGCAACTAAATCACTTTGATCTTCTCTGTAGTCTATTGTACAAGCTCATGACCCAAAAGCTGATACTCGCCTATCACATACCAACACAACAGAGACCTACAACGTCTCCCATACCAAGCCTCATAAGGGGCTATATCAATACTCCTCTGATAACTATTGTTATAAGAAAACTCTATTAAAATGTGTTGGACACCCCATTTGCCCAAAAACTATAGAATGCAAGCTCTCAATAGATCCTCCGAGGTTTGAATAGTCCTCTCAGACTGTTGATCTATGTGTGGGTGACACGCCGTACTAAACCTCAACTGTGTATCCATAGATGTATGCAGATGCTCCCAAAAACGACTGGTTTATTAAGGACCTTTGTCAGACACTATTATCAGTGGGATATTGTGTAGATGAACTGTCTCATACACATATACCTATGACAACTTCTCCATCCTGTATGTTGTCTTCACATGAAGGAAGTGCATTGACTTGGTCATCCTATCCACTATCACCAAAATCATGACCTTTGGTTGTCCTAGGAAGACCAACCACAATGTCCATAGTGTTATGATCCCATTTCCATTGCAGAATAGGCAAAGGTTGCAGAGGACTTGTAAGTTTTTGATGATCAACCTGAACCTACTGACACACTAGACACTTGTCCATGATCTCAGCTACATCACTCTTTAAGTCAGGCTACAGATACAAATCTTTCAAATTTTGGTACATCTTAGTTCTATCCAGATGCATAGCATACATCAAAGAGTGAGCCTCTTCCAAAACAAACTTCCTCTTATTATCAACATCCAATATCACTTCTCTGCCATGAAAACACACTCTCCCATCCTATAACTCATGGTAGGTATCATGCTTCTCACTTCCCAACTTTGACCGAATCTGTAATATAATAATATCATCATGCTGCACATATATGATTCGTTGTGTCAACATGGGCTTCAACTATAATTGTGCTAACAAGCCTGCCAATAAGGACACTTCCATCTTCACATTCATCTGGAGAAGAGACACTAACACGTCTCGCTTATGGCACACCAAGGAACACAACTGTTCCTTCTCAACAGATGATGATGAAGAAAGTTTCCTACTCAAAGAATATGGTACCACGTTCGTGTTTGCTGGATGGTATTCTATGGTAGAATCATAATCCTTGATTAACTCCATCTAGCATCTCTGCCACATATTAAGATCCTTCTTTGAGAAGATGTACTAAGGGTTCTTGTAGTCGGTGAAGATCTGACACTTCTCACCATAAAGGTAGTGTCTCCAAATCTTCAAAGCATGGACCACAACTGCAAGCTCCAATCATGTGTCAGGTAGTTCTCCTTGTGTTTCTTAAGTTGTCACATATCAGAAGAAATCACGTTCTCATCCTCCATCAGGAGGCAACCCAAACCATTCTTTGACGCGTCACATAAGACGATATTGCCTTTCTCTTACTCTAGAAATATTGACACTGGTGCACTAGTCATCTTTTCCTTCAAAAGATGGAAAGAATGCTAACACCTGTCATCCTAGATAAATAGTGCACCTTTCCTTGTCAACTTCATTAGGGGTAATTCCACTAAAGTGAAGTTCTTGATAATCCTCATGTAGTAGTCTGCCAAGCCTAAGAAACTACAAGCTTCTATCAGTGTCTTAGGCTGTTCCCACTCTAGCACTGACTCCACTTTCTTTGGGTCTACACCGACTCCTCTAGAAGATTTCACGTGCCCAAGAAAAGGTGCCTCCTTCAGCCAAAACTCACACTTGCTGAAGTTGGCATAAAACGTTTGATGCCTCAACAAAGTCAACACATGTCGTAGATGCTTCTCATTTTGCTAGCTATCTCTAGAGTATATCATGATGTCTTCGATGAAAATAACCAAACTCTGATCAAGATATGGCTGAAACTCCCTATTCATTAGGTTCATGAATGCTATCGGTGCATTGGTTAGCCCAAATGGTATAACCACAAACTCGTAGTGGCCATACCAAGTCCTAAAAGCTGACTTAGGTATGTCATCTGCCTTGATCCAAAATTAATGGTATCCAGAATTCAAATCTATATTAGATAAGACTACAACACCTCTCAACTGATCAAGCTGATCATATGTCCTTGTCAACAGATACTTGTTCTTGATAGTCACCTTGTTCAACTGTTAGTAGTCGATGCACAACCTTATCGCTAGTACAGATCTGGAAATTAATGTCACTTTTGGTGATGTCAGTTCCTTAGAAAAATGTACACCAATTTATCTACAACGTCAGTTCTTCATGCCAATTGTCACCATATGTGAAGTCCAGCTGATTTAGAAAAAACATATGTACCACTTTTACTTTAACGTCGATTTCTTTTCATAGAAATTGATGCCTAAAATTGCCCACAAAATACATTTTTTAGGGAAAAAAATTTCCTCCAAAATTTTCAGTCCGACGTCTATTTTGTATACAATTGACAATAAAGTGTTTGCACCATATCCCCATTGAAAAAATTATCACTTTAATATTAGTTGGATCTACCGAAAAATCAATGATTTAGACCCCTTGGTGAGACACAAAATTTTATTTGGAGATGGGTCTAAATAGTCAGTTTCTTAGAAGGAACCAATGACTAGGTGTTTTCACGCCATATCCCTGTGAAAATATTTTCCTCCCAAATTGTTTCTTAGTCGTTGGTTTTTCTTGCTAAACAAAAAACTATACCCCTAACCCAACAACATTTTTTTGTTTAGATATGTAGTTAGTCATCAGTTTTTACAGACTTATCGAAGAATATGGCCCCAAACTAGTGTCTATTTTTTGTTAGGTTTAAGAGTTAATCATCAATTTTTTTAGTAATCGACAACTACACCCCTAACCCAGGATAATTTTTTTTGTTTGGATATGTAGTTAGTCGTCAGTTTTTACAAACTTAATCGATGATTATGGCCCAAAACTAGTGTGTATTTTTTGTTTGGTTCAAGAGTTAATCGTCAATTTCGTATGATTAACCGATGACTACAGGCTTAGTTGTCAGATTTTCTAAACAAACGATGACTATGGGTAACTTAATATCACCCAATGAAAAATAAACTTTCTCCCAGTCTCTATTTCATCTCGATTTCTAGCTAGGTCTCTAGAGATTCTGGTGATTCTGTTGCCATTACTCAATCCTCCGTTGCCGCTATCATCACTCTTCCACAACTCACTGCCGCTCCAAGCTTTCTCCGCTGGTCACCGCCGCTCTTCCTCCATCCACCTCTGCTCTCGCTATGCTCACCTAAGGAGCTACTCACTACCAGGATCTTGGGATTGATGATGTCGGATGAGCTATTGTTGCTAGCCGCCAGAGGAGCTAATATTGCTAGCTTGGGAGGACACTAGAGCTTGGGCCTGAGCTAGCCGTCACCACCTAGGTCTTTGGAGCTTCTCCTAGAGCTTCTACTAGTGCTACCCTCATTACTGCCACCTAGTGAGCTTGGGCTGAAGCTTATACTAGTGAGATTAGGTGCCTTCTTCCCCTACTGCTAGGTAATAGGATGTGATTCATAATCAACATTACTCCTTGTTGTTTTGTTTCATAGCTTAATTGTTGGATATATGTGCATGAATATGGCCCTTAAACATGGTTGAAGGCTACATATCCCCCAAACAGACCAATAGTATAGCAACCTTGTTGATAGTAAATCACTTTTTTATGGTTAGTTACTCATTGCTCTTGCATTGATTAATGTTAATTAGGATTGATATATCTTAGTTAGTGTAATTTGCCTTCTTTCCTTAGTTTCTTAACCTTAAGTTGTAGTTTACCTTAGGTCATCTCTCCCTCCCTAGGTCATGAATATTTATGTCTTGATGATGAACAGGCATGTACACTGGAGATGTTGAAATCAATGTTATAGAATATGGTACCTAGACTAGGGTATGATTAAGATTACAAGAAGTTGTTGTTGTAAATCGACTCATACATTGTTTGTAATCTGAGGACCTCTTTAAGGGACACTTTTCTAATATCTAGTCAAGAATCACAAATCAAGTTGCCTAATCTAGTTCTGTTAATTAATATTAATGTTTGCTTTCTCTCTTGATTAATTAATACAAATGGAAGAATGAATTGAATTAAATTATTTTACATAAAACCTAGGATATGAACAATGAAACTGGGATCATAGGTATAGGAATGACAACATACATGTATTTTTTTGACCTAGAAACCTATCTGAGATTGACTCATTAGGAGTAAGTCTTGGATAGTCCATAGTTTGGGACTGTTCTTGAACACTTAATCTCACTTAGCATGTAAGTGTATATATTCAATTTTCAAGATGTTTTGTCAGTACTTCCCCATTTTTTCTCTAAGTGCATATGTTGGTAGACATTTTCCCATCTACATCAGTGTACTTGGAGAATTGTGGGGAAATGTTGTCGAAATTTTCTTGAAAATGAATACACATTATGCACTTATTAGTGAGATTAGGTGTTCAAGAATTGAATAGGTGGTATACACATTCATTACTAAACCCAAAACCCTAATCTATAAATCATAAACCCTAATCTTTAAACACTAAACCTGAATTTATAAATCCTTATCCCTAAATATAAAAAAAATTGTAATCTATCTATAAATCCTTAACCTAATCTCTAAAACCTAAACCCTAATACTTGTTTACTCTTTGATCATAGAATGGATAGATCATGGATGTCCATTCCAAATTTCTGCACCCTAGAGTTTATTACTGGTCTTGATTAGTTTATAATATTTGCAAAGGAGCATAGGAAACAACCTGGAGATAGGTTATATTGTCCATGTAGGCATTGTGGTAACAACTTGAAAGGCAACACTGGTGATGGAATCAAAAGTCATGCCATGTGCAATGGGATTGTACAGGGGTATACATAATGGTTATGGCATGGAGAGATTCCAAACTTGAGATCAGTAGATGGTGATAGCAGTACTTGTGTTGAAGAAGAAATTGCCGGTGATGATGTAGATGTGAACGAACTGATTCCGATAGACATGGTTGATGTGATGCTAGATAGTTTTGGGGTAGAGCACATCGATCCACCTTCCTTATTTAGTAACATTGTGCATGATGCTAAAAGGCCATTATATATAGGTTGTACTAAGTTTATAAAGATGAGTGATGTGTTGAGATTGTATAATCTGAAGGCTAACAACAGATGGAGCAACAAAAGCTTTACGTCATTGTTGTCTTTGTTGAAAGAAATTATTCCTCAAGGCAACAAACTTCTAGTATCAATATACAAATTAAAGAAAATGTTATGCCCAAAGGGAATGAATACTAAGAAGATACACAGATGCACGAAGGATCATGTGTTATTTCAGAGGACTATTTCCATTTGAAAGATTGTCCAAAATGGGGGGCATCAAGGTATAAAATGATGACTTAGAGGAAATCCAAAACTGGCTCTCCTACCAAGGTGATGTGGTATCTACTTACAATACAATGATTTCATTGCTTGTTTGCCAATCCGATGGATGTGGAGAATTTAATGTGGCATGCAGAGGTTAAGAAAAATAATGATGGGATCCTACAACATGCGTCTAATTCCCCACAGTGGAAGAAGAATGATTTATTCTACCATAAATTTGGTGAAGAAGTCAGGAATCTAAGAGTTAGGCTTTGTACTAATGGGATGAATTGATACAACACATTGAGCAGCCAACATACCAGTTGGCTTGTTATATACAATCTTCCTCCCTGGTTATGTTTGAAAAATAAGTATGTTATGCTGTCGTTGTTGATATCAGGCCCTAAACAACTTGGGAAATGATATCGACGTTTATCTTAAACCTCTTATTGATGACTTAAAGAAACTATGGGGTGAAGGCATGATGACCTATGATGCTTCATGTAGAGAGACATTTCGTTTGCATGCTATGTTGTTTTCCACTATTAATGACTTTCTAGCATATGGGAATTTTTCCGGATATAGTGTAAAAGGATCCAAAGCATACCCTATATGGGAAGAGAACACTGATTCAATATGACTAAAACATGGTGGCATGACTTTATATCTTGGTCATCAAATGTTTCTTCCAAAAGTTCATACTTATCAAAGGTTACACAAATGGTTCAATTGATGGAATGAGGAATTGAGTGCCCCTAGACCTATACCAGGGGAGATTGTTCATGAAAGAGTAGAAGACTTTGTCAGTAAATTTGGTAAGAGATCACAATGTACCATTCCCACATAGAGTGACAAATCTTTATTCAAGAAGAGGTCAATATCTTGGGATCTTCCTTATTATAGTTCTTTAGTAGTTAGGCATTGTATCAATGTCACACATGTTGAGAAAAATGTATGTGATAGTGTCATTGGTACTCTGTTGAATATACTAGGCAAGAATAATGTTGACACCAAATCCAAAATGGACCTATGTGAAATGGGAATGAGGAAAAAATTAACTTAAGTAGTTAGCAATGAACAGAAAACATATTTACCTCCTTGTTACATGTTGTCTATAAAGGAGAAGAAAACTTTTTGTGAATGTTTTCTTAATGTTAAGGTACCACAAGGATACTCTTCCAATATATGTAGACTATTATCAATGAAAGATATGAAGCTGATAGGTATTAAATCCCATGATTGTCACACTCTAATGCAACAAATATTGCATGTGGCTATTCAGTCTATACTGTCAAAGCATGTAAGGTTTGCAATCACCAGACTTTGTTTCTTCTTCAACACTCTACGCAACAAAGTTATTGATCCTGAGAATCTTGATAAGTTGCAAAGAGAAGTGTACTCTATGCCAGCTTGAGATGTATTTTCCTCCTTCATTCATTGATATCATGTTACATCTTGTTGTCCATTTGAGTAGGGAAGTGAAAATCTTGGGACCAGTCTTATTGCAATGGATGTATCCTCTTGAACAGTACATGAATATTTTTAAAGGTGATGTTCAAAACCGTTATCGGCTTGAAGGGAGTATTACTGAGGGTTATGTGGCGAGGAAGGTTATGGACTTTTGCAGTGACTTTATGAGATGTAATGAAGCTCATATAAATAGCAAGAATATTGAGGACTATTTTGGCAAAGGGACTTTAGGAGCACGATTGCAAGTAATCAATCGTGAGTTGTGGGAATAAGATCAGTTGTTTATTTTACACAACATCGACAAAGTGATTGTTTATATCACCAAACATACCAATTTCATCAATAAACAATATCCTTGAGCCAATACAATGTGGCTTGCTAGAGATCATATCAAGACATTTATTAGGTGGTTTGCAAAAAAAGTCTTAGGTCGGCTATCTTAGACACCAAAAAATGTTGTTGAAAATATTAAATGCCTCACCTTTAAACCAAAAATGATTGTTATGTCTTATGAAGGGTTTCACATATATGGGTTCTCATATTACACAAAGTGTCAAGAAGATAAGAGCGTCGTCCAAAATAGTGGGGTCACCCTTCAAGCGTCTTCATTGATTTTTTTCTAGTGTGAAGGATAAGAGTTCACGTGAAGCTAAAATGTCATATTACATTGTGATTGAAGACATGTGGGAGTTTGACTATGTAGATTTCAAAATTCCAGTCTTATCACTTAGGAATAACCATTGGGTCTTATTAGTTGTTGTCCCCACGACGCTAACTATTTTTTGGCTAGATCCTAAGGGTGACAAAATAGACGATGGCAGACACAATTTTATTCACTTGAGGAAACTTTATATTTATATCTATTAAGATATATATATATATATATATATATATATATATATTACATTACTATTTAGTAATGTCAATTCAATGTGTTATATTAATGTATAATGATATAAAATGTTTCAAAAAAGCTGGAGGAAAGGTGGACACCATTGTTTGGGAGAATGTTGAGGTAGTTTTTTTGAATCCAATGCATATTTACTCCACTATGCTTACTTTTATTTATTAACATTTTGTATACTGAAATTTGTAGTATTTTGTACAAGACAATGGTTGGGCATGTGCATACTATGTGATGCGGTACATGGACATGATTGTTAGATATGTGGCAGTAGACATCGATGAGATACATAATATAATCCATATACATATAGTCTTAATCATCATATGAATATAATCTCATTAGATAATATGAACATATCAAACTTATTAATTATATACATCATTTTCTTTGTAGGTGGTTTAAAATGAAATACTTGGAAACACAATAAAAGATAGTAGACATATACATGCCCTATACGAGAGAACAACTAGATGAGACTCAAGAACAATGGACAGAAGCCTTCTAAAGGGAAGTGAACTTTGAATTTAATTGGGATGAAGAAGATAAATAAGACTTTGAATTCTATTATACATGTGGTGCTTATGAATTCTTGAAAATCTAAATTGGATGCATGCATATGTGAATGATGATATATATATACATGTGTGTGAATGTGAAGATGAATGAATGAATGTTTCTACATGTCAAGAGAATGAAATTGGTATATATGTAAATGAAGTAACATGAGTGTGAATGAATATGATGATGAATGAATTATGATTGCACATGTGATAAAATGGATTTGGAGAACAAATAAAATTATGTGCATATTATTTTTGTTGTTGCAGGTTTGGTAGCAAATTGATAGTATGAACTCAGAAGATGTTGATAACCTATAGTTTAGATCTAAACTACAGGTTCTGCATCCTGCTGACCAGTCAGGCAGTAGGCTACATGCCTACAATTAAAAAAATCCAAAACTTAGTCGTCGGTCGTATAAAAAAAACCAACACTATAGGACTAAGTCATCAATTTTAGTAAAATAATTGATATTAAAGGACAAAACCAAAATAGTTGTGATGGACAATAAGGCCTCGCTGGGTGGCATGTCATAGTCATCGGTTACTTAGATATAACTATCACTTTACATCAAAATTTTCAGTTATTTATGCTGCAAATAATACTATACATCATTATAGGTGTTGGTTTATTACAAACCGACGATGTAGAGTCGTATACCAGTTACAAATGTGACTTGGTATGTCTCTTTTGATGTTGGATTTTGGCATTCAACCGATGCCTAGGACCTCTATCTATGTTGGTTTCTTTTATCCACACAACTAATGCTGGATCTCTAACATCTATTTTTCCTTCCCCAAAGAACAAACGTCTTAATGTTGTGGTTATAGTGTCACCCACTTAGGTGTCACTTTTTAACCAATGTTATAAGATTGTTTTAGCTGATTCCAGAGATAGTTTTTGTACTAGTGCATTGAAACATCTTTTTTCTTCACAAACAACACTGAAAAACCCCAATGAGTAGTGTTTGGTTTAATAAAGCCCATCTCTAGTAGTTGATGCAACTCCTTCTTCAACTCTTGCATCTCAGATGGTGCAATTTGGTATGGTGACTGTTCTATTGACTGTGTACACAAAACCAGATTGATGTCAAAGTCAAACTCTGTAGGAGGGGGGAAATTGAGAAATTCATCTGGAAACATGTCTTCAAACCCACGCACAACAAGCACCTTTTGGATATTAGGACTCCTCACCTTGTCATCCACCACATGTGCCAAGAAAGAATCACACCCCTACCTCATCAGCCACTCCACTATCATTGTTGACACTAAGCATGTCGGAAGAATATTCCTATCTCCTTGGAAGATCCATGGAGCATCACTGTCAAAGAATGTCTCCACCTTAGAACTATAGTCCAAGACCACCCACTACCTATCCAAAGTATCCATTCCAAGGATCACATCAAATCCATACTTGTCAAGTGGTATAAGGTCCATTTGAATGTTGCGTCCCGTGACAAAAAGAACACATAATGGACACACCTCCCGCAACTCGATGGAACCAACCTGTAACAAACTAAAATCCATGGATACTCCTAATTTAGCACTTTTTCTAAGTTCCTCCTTTCTTTTATGTCCCTTTTGTCCTTGATGTTTATTAATGGGAAATAAAAGTGATTTGGAGTGAATTTGTTCACTATTAATACCAATAAAAGGGTTTAATAAAAATTACCTCAATATAGGTTTACTTAAGGGTTTAAAATGAAAAATTACCACTTCAGTGAGATAATGACAAAATAAATTTGTTCTATAATTTTCTATAATATTTTGGAACAAGGAAGAGATAAAAAGATAAATGATAATTCTTTATACAAGATAAGGTGATATTGAATAATTAATAAAGGAAATGGTGGTAATAATGGATAATAGGACAAAATTCATCAAAGGAAGACTAATTGGTTAAAAATAACATTAGATTCATTTTTGTTAGGTTTGATTTGGCTTGGAGGCCAAGTTTCATTAAATTTGGGATAATATTAACCACATCTATTTTATTTTCAAAAAAAGGTGATTTTCTTCTAAAATCTAACATTAGTCAATTAGAGACCCAAAGGAGAGAACTAATATTAGATACATAATCTACACAATAAAAATAGGGTACATTTTCATGCAATTTGGACAATCTTTAATAGCCTTTAGGAGAGAGAAAGTGTAATTGAAGCCCAAAATATTAAATAATGTATCAGATAATCCCAAAGAATAGAATTAATGGACAATTCATGCTCCATATGGTTTAGTTTTCTTGAGGGTGAAGTTTCACCAAAATTGGGTAATTCTAGAAGTGTCTAATATGTTAAGAAAGAGAAAATATGAATTTCTTTGAAAAAATTAAATAAATTTTTTATAGTCTTTAAAAGAGAAAACCAAGTCCATAATCGGATTCTACATACTCAAATAAGGCTAGCTGCTAAATTTCAATTAATTCGGAGCTTGTTTGCACCCTCTATAGAGGAGAGAGAAAAAGATAAATAAATACATCCACACTTTTTTCAAATTAAATTAGGAAAGCATTTAATGTGCCACACACCTTATTTCTTTTGTTTTTCCTTTTTTGTGTGATTGGAGGGATGATATTTGCTCTCTTCTTGATGATACAGCTCAGGAGTCATCTCCTAGCCCTAGTCGAGAAAAGAGAACAATTGGTTTCGGGACAACTAGTAAATTTAGATTTTCTCACTCTCTACTCCATATGTAATCGAGATTTCTTTGCCTATAGTTTCCTCATCACTTTGCACACAAATGGGATCAGATCTCTCTCACATCCACATAGGATAAGCCCTATTTCATTACCCCATCTATAAATAGGGGCATATACACCTCTGTTGACACCCGTGCTATTGTTTCCCTGCTTCAATTTGATTGGATCTTCCTTGCACGCCCATCATAACCCAAATCCCTATTCTAATCTTGCGACACCTTGTGCAAGTAACCTGTTGCATTGGTCTTTGATTCCCAATTGTGGTGAGTCTGTCACCTTCTTGTCTTCCTTTCTACACTTCTAGTTTCTTGAATCATCAACGAACGTGAATTCACCCAAATCCATGCGTGAACAATAGCTTGTTGCTCACTATTCATGGATTTCCCGAGGAAAGGAAATGAATCCCCTCTGTGATTTCCTGGTTCCACCCCTCTCTCGTATTCTTTTCTTCATTTTCCAACTCGAGGGCAAAATTGTCTTTTTCGCTTATTTCATTTCTTGCTTTGATGAAGCACACGGGTGATGTGGTGCTGACCTATGATTTGGTGGCTTAATATTGGGCCAAGTTACGTGGTCACGCTCTCTCGCTGTTTCTCTTTCCCTCTCGCAAGGTATTTGCTGACATGTCATTTTTTATTGGTTTAAATTGTAAAATTCATAACTTTTAATCCACTGGTCCAAAATTAACAAATAAATATGTTTTGGAATCGAAAAATTTAGCTCTATCTAATAAAAATAGTTTTGATGTACGATTTTCAAGATTTATCAAAGGATGATTTTTAGAAAATGAATTTAATGCATAAAATCTAGAAAAATTACATATTAATCATATTAACTCCACAATTAACATAAAAATATGTTTTCTTGATCACGAGAACCTAATAAGTCAATTAGTGAGATTTTCAGAGTCAACATCTGAGTTTTTATAAAAAGGACCAAAATTAAGGTTTCTTTACATTAAGGTGCATTATGTTCTCCAATACATGTTAATAAACTAAAATATTCAAAATTGAATTTGGGACCATCTAAAAGCGGTGAAAGTTGGTAATTGATCTTAGTAAGACAGGTATGTGCATCTTTACACCCGAAGTTGGGATATTTGCAAACTAAACCCTATATTCCCTAATGAGGCACTATATGAACACTACTCTCTCTATTAGTATTTCTTTTGCTATATTTACCTCAAAGGTAGTGTTGATATTCTATTTATTGGGTCTTGTACCCCACTTCCATGTTACAAATATATGTTGTTTCTACTTGCCATAGTTTCTCTTTAGCATCTTGATCGTATTAGACTATTTAGCTAATGTATTGTTACGTTTGTACAACCACCCATAGATAGGGCATGTGTTATTTTGCCCTAAGGAATGTGTGTACTCTCCCCCTTCTAATATTGTTGTAGGTGAATGGAATATGTTACTCTCCCCTCACCTATAGGTTGAGGTTTGGTAGGTGCCTTAACCCTACTTAGTTAACGTAGTCAATTTTAATCATGCATGCAAATCTTTTACTATTTTCTTGTTATGGCAAGCATACATTTGATTATGCCTCATACTCTTTATCTCTTCATCTTATGATGAAATCTTAGCCTTTGTTTCTATGCTATTTCTTTATCTTTTGTTCTTATTCACTATTGACTCATACCTTGTTTTTCTCTCTCTTACTAGGTGAATTCCCAACCACATAGGTTTTGAACAAGGTGTTGAACAAGATAAGGGAAACTAGATTCAGGAGTAGATTCAAGAATTGCTTAAAGGATATCTAGGTTGCTACTATTATATCCATAGTCTTCTCATCTTTTTCTTCTAGAAAACTTAAGTAGTGAACAATGATGAAAGCCATGTCACAACTTTAGTTTCTTTTCCTTTCTTCTACTATTGACATTTTACATGTATCTCAATCATGCTTATTATCTGTGTGAAAATATGGATGTTTGGTATTTTGCAACCTATGACTATTACATCTATGACTAATACGCAAGGAACAACCAACTATCACTTCTCTGGTGATAAAAGAGTGTGTTGCACCCGGTTCAACCAAAAGAGATATAAAGTAGGAAGAAGAAAAATTAGAATGAATCCATCTGACCTTTAAAGACCCATGTATTGACCATTCCCTCTGACTGACTCATGGCATAGTATCGGGCTATTTCCTATTGTCTCCCTCGTCCTCTGCTGGACTGCCTAGAAGATGCTACCTGTGATTCCTATCCACATCCTTTACCTCCACAACTGCTCAACTACCACTGTTGTGACCCTTGACGATTGTATCTCGATTGTTGCATCACCTTCTCATTATTCACTGGACTAAACATCCTCAAATGCCCTTGCTTCCGACACCTATAACTAGCCCTTGTGTCAAAATGTGGCCTAGATGGCCCTGTCACTAACATTGACACCGCACTGTGAGCTCCTATAGGCAAAATATTACGATCCTTGCTCTTATTCGGTGACCATTGAGATTGAACCACTAATCTCTATTGTGAGTGAGGTGCTAAAAACATCAACTTATTGAAGCCTTATGAACCTTATTCATCATGATTTTCAGTCGCCATTTTGGGCCCAAATTCGATTAATACTTTCATTTTACTTCTTGAAATCCCTTAATATTCAATTTTGCTCAACTCAATGGATTATTATTAATTTGTGGTTATAATTGTGGTTTTTATGTAGATTTAATGGAACAAATTGTTGCACATCATCCTTCAACTGAAAACCCTCTCAACCTTGGTCTTGACCAAATGGTTTTGCCAATTCGGTCTTGATCAATCGTTCCTTACCAAACGGTTTGCCATAACGGTCTACCCATTTGATTTTGACCTCTCAGTCTTAGCCATTCACCCAAACGATCCCCCTTTCATCATTTTTCCTTAACTGTCTTGAACCTGCCTACCCCCTTATACGGTCTCAAAACTATGTGAGGCCAAACGGTCTCAAGACCGTATGAAGCCTCACGGTCTTGAGACCGTATGAGCAGCCACCTACCCAAGACTGTTTGAAACCCATCCGTCTTCAAGAGCATTTTCATCGCCAAACCGTTAAGACCCCAAGACCGTTTGGAGCAAAGACCGTTGGGACAACAAAACTGTTTGGAGCAGAGACTGTTTGGACAACAAGACCGTTTGGAGCAGAGACCATTTGGACAACAAGACTGTTTGGAGCAGAGACTGTTTGGACAACAAGACCGTTTGGACAACGAGACCATTTGGACGATGAAGATCAGTTGAAGCCAAGAACGGTTGAAGCCAAGACCGTTTGGACCCAAGACCGTTTGGGAGTTAAGACCGTTTGGATGTTTGGAAGCCAAGACCGTTTGGATCCGTTCGGTCCGCAAGACTGTTTGGACGCCAGAGCACGCAAGACCATTTGGCCACTAAACGGTCTCCAAGACCGTTTGGCCAACGGATACTCTCAAGACTGTTTGGATAGAGACTCAAGACCGATCAAGGGGTAGCAAGACCGTTAGGAGCCTAATGGTTTCCAAACCGTTCAAGCAAGACCGTTAGGAGCCTAACAGTCTCCAAACCATTTGGAGTGGACTCACGCCGAAAACGTGAGGACCTGACCAGTGCCTATAAATAGAACCACGAGGGTCCTAATTTGGGCATCGAGCCCAAGATGCCGAGAGGATGCCTGATCATAGGTTCAGTCCATGTACATCCACGCCATTGCTACTCCACCTGCTCCTCTTGCTGCGAGCAAGGAGGACAAGAAGAGAAGGAAGGTAGAGAAGAAGGACTGCCCAGTATGTCTTGGTAATTCTTCCTCCTTATCCAGATCTACCCGGACACGATGTAGAAGACCGCAACATCTTCACCGAGCTACAACTACCTTCTTCATCATGCTCATGGCAGAATCTTCCCTCTATCTTATTCTTATTGTTTCTCGCATCATGAGCGAGTAGTTCCTTTTCGTTGGGGTGCAGGGACTAGCCCCGCTGCCCATGAAAGCATATTCTCTTGTTAAACTTTCAATGGCAATGTATATAACTTTTCATTTCGTTGTTAATCGTTAATGTTTTTAGAATGATTACGTGCTTGCTTTCATCTTGTTCTTCGCTATGTTGTGAGAACTTCTATATATAGGGTAGAATGTCGATTAACGAGGTTGACTCCCAAACTAGAAATAGAATGGGATTCCTTGAGGTCATAAATGTATGATCTGTGAGGGGACGAGCCATCTATCCTACAATGACACTTCTGTGGCCTAAACATGCCTCAGGGAGGGCCACAACTTCAGTTGGATATCTGTATCTTCATTGTTAATCATCGATGTTTGCTTGTAGATTAATTGCCTGCTTGCTTGTTGATTAGCGCAGTTGACTTCTTGACGAGAACTTCTGATAGGATTCCTTGAGGTCGTAAGTGTGTGATCCGTGAGGGGACAAGCAACCTACCCCACGGTGACGCTTCTGTGTGCCTAAACATCCCTCAGGGAGGGCCACAACCTTAGTTGGATTTTGTATGTTTGGAACCGTAAGTGTATGATCCAGATGGTGACGAGACATCTGATGCCTAAGATGATTCTTACGCGAACCTAAACATCCCTCTGGGAGGGTTCACAGCAGTTCCATTTGAATGGTTGTATCTTGCCTGGATGTTTGCTGATTGGACGTATTTGCATGTGTAGTGGTGGTGAAACCCGAGACCACCCCAGTGATCCCATATCATTAATCTATAATCCATTTTAATTCTGCTCTTTACTTTCTTGCACTTAGTTTAATTAACCTCAAATCAACCAATCGCTCTAAATATTAGTCTTACTTGATCTAGATTCCACTAATCGATTCTTAAAAATGTTGTCTCTTGGGATTCGATCCTTAACTATATTGTGATAAGATCCGTACACTTGTGGGTGGTATTATTGCACAAGGTTTTGGTAAAAACTCAGGGATCTCAACCCTGAGTGAGTTTGTTAGTGTGATAATTTTCCACGTCAAATTCTGGCGCTATTGTTGGGGACAACATAATCAGTTAGTCAAATCTAGTTCTTTTAAGGCTGATCTAGGATTTTGATTTTTCTTTTGATACAATTGATCATCCACTTGAATTCGGTTCTACTCCATCACTCTTACTTCAGAAAGATCTTTCATTTCAGGTACCCCCAAAGCATAGTGTATGCACCGTTCAGATAGTCCCAGACTCACTGCGAGCTTTGACCCCGAGATAGATAGAACTTTTCATCGTCAGATCAGAGAAAACTAAGAAAGAATGGCTCAGAGGAGGAAATAGCCTGAAGGGTAGCTCAAGCACTTAATGCACAAAGAGAAAGGCTCATGCAAGAAGCCAGAGCTGCAATTGAAACAGAGATCCGAGTAGCTCAAGTAGCAGCACAAGTAGTAGAAGTGCAGTAGGACCTTAGAGAATTCTCTATCCCTAAAGCTACTAACGTTCATCACCCAGTACTACCTCCTCCCATCAATGCCACAAATTTTGAGATATGAGCACATTAGATCACCTTGCTTTAGAACAATCCATTCTACTGAAAGCAAGGAGAGGATAGTCAGGAACATCTTCTAAGATTTATCGATCTATGTGCTATGACAAAGCAAAATGGAGTCTCAGACGATGCCATTTGACTCCGTCTCTTCAAGTATTCTCTCACTGATAGAGTTATAAGTTGGTATAACTCCCTGCAATGCGAACCCATAACTACTTGAGAACAACTCCAAAATGTTTTTCTGGAAAAATTCTATCCTCCCTCTCTCACCTATGAAATTAGGGGTCGAATAACAATGTTCACTCAAGCCCCTGGAGAAACCCTTGCTGAAGCATGGAAAAGATATAAAGATCTTCTACGAAAGTGTCCACACCATGGAATCCCTAAGAACCATCTCATTGAAATCTTCTATAGGGGTGTGGATGACGATATCAAGAGGTTCTTAGATTCCTCATATGGAGGAAACTTCATGCGTCAGAGTTATGATAGCGCATGGAAGGTTGTCACCCTTGGAGATGAAAATCGAGCAAATTGGGGTAGATCTATAGATAAAGGAGTGCTGAAGGTAGATATGGCTGAAGTTATTCTTGAATACAAGTCGATCGCTGAAACCCTCAAACTCCTAGTTGCCATGCAGGATCATCTTGAATCATCCCTTGCTGCAATTGGAAGAGGACGTTCACCCCTTCAACAAAATGAACAGATTAAGTCAGCTTCGCTATTCTGCAAAGCATGTAAAGTCACTGATCACTCTACCTTATCATGCAATGTTCTCTATGATGTTGTTTTGAGCAAAGTCAATGGTCAAGGAGATAATGGCCAGATGGAAAGTCTGAATGTTGTCAACACTATCCCTAGTCAGGCTTATTACAATCCAAGTCAGAATAGGAACCATCCCAGTTTTCAATATGGAAATCCTTCGGAAGCAGTTAACTCACATCAATTTGGTTCATATAACCAACAACTAAATTTCGGAAATCAAGGAAACTTCAGGAGTAACCTTCAGAATAGGAACTACAACAACTACCAGAATAACTCTCAGTTCCAGAATCCCAACCAAGTCCCTTACCAGAATCAACAACAAGGGAAAAAAGCATGTCCTATCTCTCTTGATGACAAGCTAACGACCATTGAGAAGATGTTGCAGTCACAACAAACTATGATAGCTAACCAGCAAGCTCATCAGAAGGCTATTGAATCTCAACTAGCTCAACTTGCAGCTAATATGAAGTCACCTGCTGGAGCTTTGGCAGGCCAACCAGAAGATAATCTGAGGCATGTGGAAAAACTTAAGGTTGT
The DNA here is from genome assembly GCA_963693085.1 of Alisma plantago-aquatica. NCBI lineage: Eukaryota > Viridiplantae > Streptophyta > Magnoliopsida > Alismatales > Alismataceae > Alisma > Alisma plantago-aquatica. Next base: position 1,525,252,438 of record OY856409.1, read on the forward strand.
GACAACTCGTTTAGGCTTTGTCTTACCAGAGCCCACGACTCCTATCACCGTGACAAATGTCCAAGGTGCTGAGCACAGCGTAGTGGCAACTCAGAACGATATGACGAACAAAGCGAGTTCTGATGAACCTATTGTAGTTGTTGCGGAAGACTCTCCTGAGCCAATTGTTCCAGTATATAAACCTCGTATACCATTTCCTGGTCGACTCAAATCTACCCAGCTCGATACACGGTTCAACAAGTTCAAAGAAATCATGAGGAAGTTGTATGTCAATATTCTGCTCTTGGATGCCATGGCTGAGATGCCTCAATGGTCAAAGTACTTTAAACTCTTGCTTAGTCAAAAATACAAAACTGAAGATCATCAGACAGTGAAATTGGAAAGAACATCATCTGATTTAGTGATGGATAGGATGCGTCACAAAATAAGGGTCTTGGCTCTTTCAGAATTTCCTGCTCGATAAGTGATTCCATAAATCGACCACATCTAGCTGACCTTGGAGCAAGTATTTCTATAATACCTCTCAGCCTATGCAACAAACTAGGCCTTACTAATTTCTCACCTACCAGAATGTCTATTGAGCTTGCTGACTCCTCCATGACCAAGCCAGTTGGCATCATAGAGGACATCCCCGTAAGGCTTGGGAGTCTATATGTCCCGTGTGATTTTGTAGTTATGGACATCAAAGAGAATCCACACTACCCCCTCCTTTTTGGAAGACCTTTCCTCTCCACTGCTAGAGCTTTAATTGATGTGGAAGCTGGAGTTTTGACCCTAAGAGTGGGAAACCAGTCTTTTGAATTCTATGCATCCAAAAGTGCAAAGGAACACACTGCCGAGGAAGAGGGATATTTTGTTGACTGTGTTAACCAATTTACTCAGATGCAGCAGAAATTCTTTTCCTCAAAATCTAATGTACCCTCAGAAAAAGGCTATGAGGAAGAGAAGACTGAGAGTGAACCAGTCTGTGAAGAGACAAAAGACATACCTCCAACTGTGGAGGAGACACCTCTCAACCCTATTGTAACATATACCAAACCATTCTCAGGTGTTCATGAGCCTCCTCATCTACAAACAACCATCGTTTGGAATGCACCGGTAGCCCAACAGATAGAGATTATTGATTTCATATTCCCTCCACGATAAGATTTGGATAGCAGTTTCTACCGAGAATGTCCCCCGGATCCATATCTGATAAATGTCAATGACCAACATCAACAACATTACTTTATCAATGATGCCATCCAGATTCCCTACAACTATTCTCCACCTCGAATTGAGCAACAAAGAACAAGTCAACTTAACTTAGGTTGTTTCCCTATATGCTCCGACATTGCTCGTTCTGTATGGGGAAGAATACAAGAGGCTAAAATCAAAGTGAATATTAATGAATGGATGAGAAAGAAACCACCAAAAGAATATGTCAATCTAGCTCCACCTAGAGCCCCGCCATGGTGACAGTATCCACATCGAGCCAATGACGTAAAACAAAGGCACTTGTCGGGAGGTAACCCGATCAATAAATTTGTATTTACCTTTAATTTTAAATTTGAATGTTTTCTTAATTTTATTTTTTCTTTTAGATAATTTCACAAAAAATAAAAATCACATCGCGAGATTCCATCTTGAGTTCTGATTGATCTTCATTCTTGAGATTTTCAGATGGAGGATGCACACTGATTGAAACACAACCATATCTTTTGGTCCAACTGGCACGAATTTTCCCCTCTGTCTCAAATTTATAGTTTTCTCGGGACGAGCAAATTTCTAAGTTTGGGGTGGAGGGTGGGTGGTACGTACTTTACTTTCCACCTTCACCCATCTATTTCAGACATAAGATTTCATTGTTGCAATTTTTGACTAAATTTTTCTAAATTTTCTAAATTTTTAAAGTTTTTCAAAGAAATTGAACAGATACTTGATGAAGATTTGGCATTGTTTGTTTCATTAAAAGACATTGCCTGGCCATCTATGCATTTTGAATCATTATACCATCCTTATTCGAAGCAGATCCTCAAAAGGACCATGTTTGAAACTAGCCTTTTGATTGAAATAATCTTGTGAAGCTTATGAATCCTAACATCATGATCCTTCTATAAAAATAACAAGTGTCTGTCGAACTGATAGGGATCAAACATGTCGTGCTTCCTAACTGACTAGTGGAACAATAACATGGAATCTCCACCGAATCCTCATCAAGTCATTATTTGAGCAGAGTATGATAAAGAGAATGACCTGATGCACCGAATCATAAATCAAGTTGAATTCTGATTAGAACTCTCTTCTACACTTCTTCTATCATCTTCGTACCCCTCTGTCCATCAAAAAGAAACAAAAATAGCCAAAATAGTGCCAAACCCTAAGTTCGGGGTGGCAAACCACCTCCTTCTATATCCGCTTCTTCCATACCCCTCGCTAATAAATAGGGGTGTACCACCAAGAAAAGATGCCAAAGTGCACACAAAAGAATGCAATCTCGAGTCGAATAGAGGAGAGATTCACATAGAAAAAATGCAATCAAAGAAATTGTAAATCATATAATAAAAATCTCGAGTCGAATAGAGGAGAGATTTATTTCTTCCTCCCTTACCACCCTTTACTCCCTTTTCCACCTAAAGGCACAATGAATGCCTCCAATATCCTGAAATACACAAGTGTTAGATCAGATGCACACTTGTTGTTCTGTGGGTATCACTGGACTCTTATAAAACTCTTAGAAATGCTTGTTGTTGGAAAAAGTGAGGAGGAAGTGATGTTGGAAAAAAAACTCAGGAATGAAGATATGGTAAGATGTATTCAGTGGTCTCAGGAAGTTGAGATGCTTAGTCATACTAAGCAGGAAGAAAACAATCATGATGTGAAGATGCGGCAATCACACGGGTTGAAAGTATTCAGTTGGAGACTATTTCAGATTTTGTGTTACTCGAGGATGAGCAACGCTTAAGTTCGGGGTATTCAGATGAATCCTTATTCATCATGATTATCAGTCGCCATTTTGGGCCCAATTTCGATTAATACTTTCATTTTACTTCTTGAAATCCCTTAATCTTCAATTTTTCTCAACTCAATGGATTATTATTAATTTGTGGTTATAATTGTGGTTTTTATGCAGATTTAATGGATGAATTTGTTGTACATCATCCTTCAACTAAAGATCCTCTCAACCTTGGTTTTGCCAATTCGGTCTTGATCAATCGTTCCTTACCAAACGGTTTGTCCTAATGCTCTACCCATTTAGTTTTGACCTCTCGGTCTTAACCATTCACCCACACGACCCCCCTTTCATCATTCTACCTTAATGATCTTGAACCTTCCCTCCCCCTTATACGGTCTCAAAACTGTGTGAGGCCAAACGGTCTCAAGACCGTATGAAGCCTCACGGTCTCGAGACCATATGAGCAGCCGCCTACACAAGACCATTTGAAACCCATCGGTCTTCAAGACCGTTTGCATCGCCAAACCGTTAAGACCCCAAGACCGTTTGGAGTAGACCCCGTTTGGAAAACAAGACCGTTTGGAGCAGAGACGGTTTGGACAACAAGACTATTTGGAGCAGAGACCGTTTGGACAACAATACTGTTTGGAGAAGAGACCATTTGGACAACGAGACCGTTTAGGCAACAAGACCATTTGTACGATGAAGACCGGTCAAAGCGAAGACCGGTTGGACCCAAGACCATTTGGGAATGAATACCGTTTGGACGTTTGGAAGCCAAGACCGTTTGGATCTGTTCGGTCTGCAAGACCGTTTGGACGGCAGAGCATGCAAGACCGTTTGGCCACTAAATGGTCTCCAAGACCGTTTGGCCAACAGATACTCTCAAAACTATTTGGACAGAGACTTAAGACCGATCAGATGCAACAAGACCGTTAGGAGCCTAACGGTTTCCAAACCGTTCAAGCAAAACCGTTAGGAGCCTAACAGTCTCTAAACTATTTGGAGCGGACTCACTCCAAAAATGTGCGGACCTGACCAATGCCTATAAATAGAACCACGAGGGTCCTCATTTGCGCATCGAGCCCAGGATGTCGAGAGGCTTTTTGATCATAGGTTCGGTCCATGTACATCCACAACATTGCTACTCCACATGCTCCTCTTGCTGTGAGCAAGAAGGATAAGAAGAGAAGCAAGGTGGAGAAGAAGGACTGTCCAGTCTATCTTGGTGGTTCTTCCTCCTCGTCTAGATCTGCCCCGAAACGATGTAGAAGACCACATCATCTTCACCGAGCTGTGACTACCTTCTTCATCATGCTCATGGTAGAATCTTCCCTCTATCTTATTCTTCTTATTTCTCGCATCATGAGCAAGTAGTTCCTTTTCGCTGGGGTGCATGGACTAGTCCCGCTACCCATGCAAGCATATTCTCTTATTAAAAATTCCATGGAAATGTATATAACTTTTCATTTCATTGTTAATCGTTAATTTTTGTAGAATGATTACCTGCTTGCTTTCATCTTGTTCTTATCTATGTTGTGAGAACTTCTATATGTAGGGTAGAATGTTGATTAACAAGGTTGACTCCCAAACTAGAAATAGAATGGGATTCCTTGAGGTCGTAAGTTTATGATCCATGAGGGGATGAGCCATCTAGCCTACGGTGACGCTTCTGTGGCCTAAACATCCCTCAGGGAGGGCCACAAATTCAGTTGGATATTTGTATCTTCATTGTTAATCGTTGATGTTTGCTTGTAGATTAATCGCCTGCTTGCTTGTCGATTAGCACGGTTGACTCCTTGACGAGAACTTCTGATAGGATTCCTTGAGGTCGTAAGTGTGTGATCCGTGAGGGGACGAGCCATCTAGACCACGGTGATGCTTCTGTGTGCCTAAACATCCCTCAGGGAGGGCCGCAACCTTAGTTGGATTTTTTATCTTCGGAACCGTAAGTGTATGATCTGGATGGCGACAAGACATTTGTTGTCTAAGGTGATGCTTACGTGGACCTAAACATCCCTCAGGGCGGGTTCGCAGCAGTTCCATTTGAATGGTTGTATCTTGCATGGATGTTTGGTGATTGGACGTCTTTGCATGTGTAGTGCTGGTGAAACCCGAGACCACCCCGGTGATCCCATATCATTAATCTATAATCCATTTTAATTCTTCTCTTTACTTTCTTTCACTTAGTTTAATTAACCTCAAATCAACCAATCACTCTAAATATTAGTCTTACTTGATCTAGATTCGACTAATCGATTCTTAAAAATGTTGTCTCTTGGGATTTGATCCTTAACTATACTGCGATAAGACCCGTCCACTTGCGGGTGGTATTATTGCACAAGGTTTTGGTTAAAGCTCAGGGATCTCAACCCTGAGTGAGTTTGTTAGTGCGATAATTTTCCATGTCAAAGCCTCTGGAAGACTGTCCCTGAAATTGTGTTGGTCTCTTCTTCACATTTGCTTCTTGCTTCTTCACAATTGACTGTTCTATCCTTCTCATAGACTCAATAAATGTGGCAAACCTCTCTCGATTCTCTATAGTTGACACAATCATTGTCAACTCTGAGCTAAAACCCTTCTTAAAATGTCAGATCCTCTCCTTATTTGTTACATCCATATGAGGAAAAGACCTCAGCAACTCCATGAACTTCGCTTCATACTCATTGATCATCGTAGATTCCTACCATATCTTCTCTAACTACAAGATATTATCATCTAGGTAGGTCTCTGGGAAGTATCAAATTAGAAGCTCCCGCTAAAAGTCTTCCCAACTGATCACCACATCAGGCCACTTTTCCTCCTCAATGGCCCACCAATGGCCAACATTGTCCTTCATAAGGTATACTGAATGCTTCACCTTATCCTCCTCATGGATATTTAGGATCTTGAATGCCCTGTCTAACTCGATCAAGCACATATCAAAATACATGGGGTCTACTGTATCCACATACTCTAATGCTCCAATGTGTCGCAACCTATCAAAAGTTTTCCTAGAACCCTGGGATTCTGCATTGGGGACAACAACCCTTGATTGTGGTGTGGGCTCTCTATTAAACATATGCCTAATCGTGGCTATGAGCTATCTAAACATGGACTTAAATGTCAGATTGTCCATGGTAGCTAGGTGGATTTGAGGGACCTCCAACACTCCATCATCCTCACCTACCTCCTCAAACCACCTCCTGGTGCAACAACACTGCTCTCTACATGTTCTTTGTGTTCTCAAGATATATATTCTTCTCCTTCTACGTAAGCAGAAGCTAAAATCAGATATATTGGACAACAAAAGAACATACACAAACCCTAGTCCTATGTCCCTATAGACTCAGCAAACTTAGGGCTCTGATACCAACCTTTCATGTGACGACCGAATGCCACACATGAGAGATTACTCAAAACAAATCACAAAATTAATAACTATACAACCATATTTCCACAAAAATTGGTAAATTAAAACCAAACTTATATAACCATAGCAAGAGGAAACATATACATCAAGGTTCACAACCTGTCACCACACGTATCACATATCTTACCATAAAGGTATTACATCATAGTACAATGGCTATCATGCCACAATCAGTTATAAAAGATGCCATGTTCACACATACAAGCCATACATGTACAACCATGGCATACTGCCAAAAGCCTTGTATCAATGTACAACAACTACGAAACTCCCCAAAGGACATGAGAGTATATGGACGACACCTAGGACTATATACCACACTCAAGAATCATATCCAACATTTTATGCTCATTGATCTCCTTGCTGCTCTTTCTCAACCACACCATATCTACCACGTTGTGCATGACCTAAAAGATGTGGAAACCTACGGGGTGAGACCAAACGTCCCAACATGAGATATAACTCTCCTCCAACAACTATTATTAGCACATAAAGGTCATATAGAAGATTAAGTGTTATCAATGGATTCAACTAAATGAATAAGTACAACTGATTACACTAATTAGGCAGATTAAGAAGCTATAACTGATTAGTAGAACATCATATACTTTTAGAAGGAATATGAAGAACATGCATAACTGTTATCAACTAAATAGTTAAGATACAAGACAAGGGTAAACATCTAATGTGATTCATGTTTAACCCTAAGCATATATACTACACGGATGTATTACATCTTTTATTAAGCCTCGAGGAGACGAGATACACCACTCATACTCCAATTGACCACATATACGTCAAAATCAGTGCCATACATGATCTAGGTGAGCTGGACTCCTATGATCCCCCACACCCTCAATCAGTCCGAGTCCAATGAAGTGACACATAGATTCCAACTGCAAAACAACCTAGTACACCTTGGTATATAGGCACAAGTCTAGTAAACATGGTATACACACCCAATCATCTGAGGTACAACCACAGTTGTCCTCTATCACATCATATATTGAGATATGACCATAGTCATTCTCCTACCAAGGCATGACTACAGTCATCCTTAAGACATGTAATTGTGGATCCAAGGATATACCCTGAACATCCACCCCTACATATTCAACAATATTCTCTACGAGTTTCATTTAGGAATTACTCATTTCACCATCCAACAAGATCTGGTGCAAAAGATGGATCTTTGGCACATGGCATCTACATGATTAGGGTTTCACTTGATTAGTTATGTCAATTGGGTGAATTAAGGCAACATAAAACAAGTGGACATAGAAACCCTAGTTAATCCTAGCAAACATAACTATAAAACAACTTCGGAAGATATAAAATGTATGAATTGTAAACTTATCACATCATCTCATGATACTATCACACTACCTTACACAAGGATATCATCATCATCACAACATCCTGAAATAACCATCCCTTACCACACCATCAGAGGATATCACCTTACAATAGGCACAAAGCCATCATTAAGGTCATAGACCATTCACACTGTCCACTACAAGGACATCATCAGTTCATCATGCCTTATCTAGGCTAAATACCATCACCATGTGTCATATAAGAGACTCCATAGCAATCACAAGCTATGCCATTCATTAAACCTACAACATTAGGGTTACACAAGTAGGATAGAGAACGTTCTTCGTTACATGCTAATCATTCAAGCAAGTAAGAATTAATAATCATGTAACCAAATTAGGGTTAGGGTTTCTCATAGTTACCCAATTATGGTTTTCATAATAGCAATTAACATCATACCCTAGTTTCTTCACTTCCCACATTCTTGGAACACTTTAAGTTCGTCATCACCACTATTAGGTCAGCCAAATAAGGAAAACATATGCCATAAGATCTCATCGGTCGAACAGAATCAAAGAAACAAGTCTTATGTGACCAAAAAGAAGAAACTACTACGGTTGAAGAGAAACATCAGCCTCTGTGACCGAAGGGTGAGCGGTCACAACTTAGATTGAAGGAATATCCTAGGTCAAAGAAATCTAGGTCAAAGATAACATCAGTAACTAAAGTTCACCTCACCACATCATCGACCGAAGGGGAGGTTCAACCTATTGACCTAGAGGTTATACATTGTCCATATTTTGATAATGACTTAACCATTCCATTCATGTGTATCTAATATGTGTATTCAAGATTGAGTTTAGGTTTTAGGTACATGAAAAGGATAAAAATTCACAAGCCCTAGCTTGTCAAAGTTCAAGTCAAAAGCTATACAAGTGTGCTGATTAGGAAATCCATGTAAATGACCTTAGAAGAATTTTGTAAACACTTGAATTGATGATATGACTTGTAACTAAGATGATAAAAATTATTGGGACACATTATACCAAGTTTTAATCACTTTTTAAGCACTTTATAAAATCGATCATAGGATGTTGATCGGTCGAGTTGGAATCTTGACCGATCCACTGGATCCATTTTGTGGAGAGTGCATCAGTCAAGTTGTGCATACACAGAACTTGACCGACTGGGTTTCTAACCAATGCAATATTCATTGGTTGATCAAGTTTCCCCAGGACAAACTTGACCAATGGTTTGAATATTGGGTTTGTCTTTTATCCGATCGGTCGAGTTACCTGTATTGAATCTTGACTGATTGTACTGTACGGAAATTGCAGAAAAATTGATTCTAACTGTTGGTGGCTTATTTGATCGAAAATAGGTCCATTTCCTTGGGCAAAAACGGCTATATTTCAGCCCTAAGTGTTCCCCAATTCAAAAGGTCACCCGCATATATAAATAGGACCTCTTGGAGTTCATTCCAAGGTTGCTCATTCACTACATGATTTGTCCTAGCTTAGTCGAGAGTGTTCCAAACCTTTGAGCCCCTTTCTCTCTCTAGTTTTAATTTAAATTTGTGAGTATGAGTGAGTTAGGTTCCCTTGTAAGAGAGCTACTCCCTGTATTGATGTAAAATTCTCCACCTCCATTTTTCTACCCCCTTTCCTCATTGAAGAAAAGGCTTGAAGATCTTCTCTAAGTGAAGGAGAAGGAGTTGTTGTTCTTCAAGGTTGAAGAAATCATGGTGATCCAGATCTCCGAGTGAAGGAGATAGGCAAGGCAGACTTTCAAGAAGGATAGGTAATCCCTGGAAGGTCAAAGACTTGAAGGTGGAGTGGGTAAGTCCTTGATGAAGGTTGAAGACTCCTTGCTCAAGTGGGTAAGTTCCTTCGGTAGGTTGAAGATCCTTGCTTGAGGTATTAAGTCCTTGGATGAATGTGGTTTTGTCTTGTAATGTTATTATGGAATATAATAGTACCAAGATTGCAAAGTTCTAGAGACTAACCACCTCTAGGTACTGAACTGACTCACTTATAGTTTGAAGTGTGGAACCACTCTAAACCACTTTGTCCAAGTGTATGCTATCCTTGTCTCTTATCCTTGCTATGCTTGCTAGTTAGGACTTCAAATTTACTATATGTTTTATCTTTTGCCCTTAATGTAATTTGAAGGTCTAATTCATTTTGTGAGAATTGTGAAGCTCTATTCACCCCACCTCTAGAGCCCTTGATCCAACATGTGGTATCAGAGTAGGTATTCTCCAAGCTACTTCTACAAGTAGGAGAAGATGGGAGATTTATCACTTGGATCTCTCAACTTGGAGGGAAGCTTCTCTATGCGACCTCCGGTCTTCGACGGCACCAACTTCCTCTATTGGAAGAGAAGAATGCAGTTCTATCTCTAAGGAGTAAGCTACAAGATGTGGAAGGTGGTGCATCTAAAGTATGAAGATCCAAAGGGGGAAATGTCCACATGGACGGAAGCCCAAATGAAGCAAGCTTAGCTCAATGCCAAAGCCGTGAGCATCATCTATGCAACCCTCACTCCATCTGAGTTCAACCCAGTCTCCTCATGGGACACCACACATGAGATTTGGAACAAGCTTTTGTCACCTATGAGGGAATAGATAAAGTGAAGGAAGCAAATATCTACATGCTTGATGGTCTCCTTGAGAACTTTAAGATGGGCAAGAATGAAAGAGTGGTGGACATGTACAGTAGGCTTAATATCATCATCAATGGATTGGTAGCTCTTGGGAGTGTGATGGAAAAAGGTACAATCAACTCGAAGATCTTGAGATCTCTTCCAAAGAGATGGGAGCCCAAGGTGACCTCCATTGAAGAAGTGTACAACCTTAGTGATTTGTCAATCGGGGAGCTGGTTGGCAGCCTTCAAGCTCATGAGCCAAGGCTTAACAAGCAAGAAGAAGAAGAAAAGAGAGAAGAGAAGGAGTCCAAGAAGGTCAAGGACACAGCCTTCAAAGCTCAAATTGAATATATGTTTTGGCAGCAACAACTTGCTCTCAAGTCCCCTACTCCTTCCTCAAGTGAAGATGAAGGCCCAAATGAGTATGAAGCAAACTACTCCAAGGGCAACCACTTCAAAGGGAAGTCTTCTTCATATACTCCTAGGTGATATGAATGTGGCCAAAAAGGCCATTACAAGAGTGGCTGCCCCAAGGCCAAGAAGAGACACCACAAGAGAAGCCACAAGAAGGACAAGGAGTATAAGAAAGAAGGCAAAAACAAGAGAAAGGAGAAGAATGAAAGAAGAAGCAAAGATGCAGCTCATGCAGCTTGGGAGGAGTTTTCCTCAAGTTCTTCTAGCTCCAAATATGGAGAATGCCACCTTGCTCTCATGGCCTCTACAAGTGATGATGTAGGTGAGGTAAGTGAGGTAAGTGAAGTTAACTTGCATGAGTTATCTAAAGAAACTCTTATTGATATGCTTAATGCTAGCCGTTTATCTTTTACTAAATGCAAGCCTAAAAAGAAAAGGCTAGGAAAGATTGGACTTTGAGAAGGATGATGAATGTCAATCTTGTACACAAGGAAATAAAACCAAACCATCCTTTAAATCTAAAGGAGTCCTTAGTACCAAGAGAGATCTTTAACTTCTTCACATTGATCTATTTGGACCAATGAGAACTCAATCATTTCATTGTAGCAAGTATTCAATCATTATTGTCAATCATTTCTCTCACTATACTTGGACCTTCTTCTTTGTTTCAAAAAGTTATATTCTCGATGTTTTCTCTACATTTTGAAAATGAGTCGAAAGTGAATCTTCTTAACAGACCATCTCTATCCATAGAAGCCATGGGGGAGAATTTGACAATGATATTCACACAACTTTTCTTCCCCTCATACACATCAACAAAATGGGGTTGTTGAGAGAAATAATAGGTCTCTACAGGAAATGGATAGGACCATGCTTCTAGAGTATTATACTCCAAAGAAGTTTTTGGCTGAAGCTATTCATACTTCATGTTTTGTGAAAAACTAGGCTTTCATTCATCCTTCTATAAAGAAACCCCACTATGAGTTATGCCATGGTAGAAATCCCTTTATCAATTTCTTTCATGTTTTTGGTTGTCCTTATTTTGTTTTAAACACCAATGATTCTCTCAACAAGTTTGATACGAAATCCTATAAGGCTTTCTTTCTTGGCTATACCGCTACTAGAAGAGCTTATAAAGTGTTTAACATTGAATTCCCTAAAGTTGAAGAATCTATAAATGTTAAATTTGTTGAAACTAACCCCTTTATTTCCAATAATATTGTAAATGATGATGTTGTAGATGAGGTGATTCCTAGATTAAAAGAGCTCAACATCATTGGCAAAGGAAAAGAGGTGGTAGTAGATGATCATGTGATAGAAAAAGAAAAGAAGGATTTAATTCCTAGATTTGCTAAAGATTGTCCTAATGAGCTCATAATTGGCAATCCTTTTGAAAGGGTGAAGACCTAGGTTGACTTTAACAAAGAACAAGCCGATAAGACCTTCATATCTCAACTTGAGCCAAAGAATGTGAAACAAGCTCTTAAAGATGATGGATGGATCATAGCTATGCAAGAGGAGATAGAGCAGTTCAAGAAGAACAAAGTGTGGACTTTAGTGCCAAGACCAAATGATAGAAAGATCATAGGCACCAAGTGGGTCTACCACAAAAAAACTAGATGAAAGTAGAAAAGTGGTAAGAAAAAAAACAAGGTTAGTAGATCAAGGGTATAACCAGCATGAAAGTATTGATTTTGATGAAGTTTATGCTCCAGTTACTCGACTTGATCTATTAGAATGCTATTTACCTTTGCTAGCTATAAAATTTTATTACTTTACCAATTGGATGTTATAAGTGAGTTTCAAAGGGTAGAATATAGGAGGAAGTCTATGTGGATCAAACTCCTAACTTTGAACATGACAAGATTCCTGACCATGTTTATTTGCTACAAAAAGCTCTCTATGGACTCAAACAAGGTCCTAGAGCTTGGTGTGAGAAATTAAATAACTTTTTTCTAGACAATGTCTATGTCATGGACAAAGGTGATTCTACCCTCTTTCTCAAACACACTTCTAGAAACTTTTTTATCATTCAAATATATGTTGATGATATGATTATTGGTGAAATTGATCTTGATCTTTGCATGGAGTTTAGTCCTCTTATGAAGAGTGAACTTTCAGATGAGCATGATGGGGAGCTTACTTTCTTCCTTGGATTCCTAATCAAGCAAATAGAGGAAGGAAACTTCATCAACCATGGCAAGTATATAGGTAAACTCTTGAAGTGCTTTGGGATACAGAACACCAAGATGATGGAAATCACCAAGTCAAACACCACCAAACTTGATAAAGATCAGGAAGGTGAGAAGGTATATGAGAAGTTATATACATGTATGATTGGTAGCTTGTTATATTTAACTGCCTCTAGACCTAATATTATATTTAGTTTTGGCTTGTGTTCTAGATTTCAATCAGGCCCTATAAAATCCCATTTTATAGCAGTCAAGAGGATTCTAAGGTACCTATCCAAAACCTAAAACTTTAAACTATGGTATCCCTAGTTAAGGGACTTTACTCTTACTACTTATAATGATACAAATTATGTAGGGTGCTTAATTGATAGAAAGTTCACAAGTGGCACTTGCTTCCTCCTAGGAGCATGCTTAGTTTCTTGATTCTCTAAGAAACAAGGCACAATAGTTCTTTCTACTACTAAGGCTGAATACATTGTAGTTGGGAGTTGTTGTGCCCAAGTCCTATGAATGAAGCAAATGCTCCAAGACTTTAATGTTGCTATGATGCTTCTCCTATATACTCTGATAATACTTGTGCAATCAATATTTTTTACAATCCTATTTTGCATAATAGATATTAACATATAGAGGCTCACCATCACTTCCTTTGTGACCATATTTCCAAGAAAAGTATGCATATCCCGCATGTGGACATATAAAACCAACTTGCAGACATTTTCACCAAACCTCTAGCTAGAGAGAAATTTACTTTCATTAGATCAAAATTTCTTATATATTTTCTTGATGATATTGAAATGAATTTTAGATAGATTTTCTCTTACCTATATGTTCTAGCTCATATACCTATATGTTCTAGCTCATAAATTATTGATCTCATGCTTGTTAGTGTTGTATATGCCTTGTTTTACTGCCTTATTTTTCCTTTTTTTGGCTATTTTTCACAAAAGCTTATTTTATATCAAAATAGTAGCCAATGATGAGTGGAAAGGTCCTTAATATGTTCAAAATGCATCATAGACTAGAAAATTAAATTTATATAGCACTCTAGTGGCCTAGAATCAAATTTCTTATCTTTTTGACAAGCTTTCTTGTCAGTTGAGTTTTCTCTAGGGAAACTCGACCGACAACATACCCAAGGACTGAACACACAAAAATGTCGATTTAGTTTCCCAAATCTAAAACCCAACCGACAACACTAGTAGATGAAAATATATGTAGATTTCTGACCGATTTTCTCCCTCTCAACTAAAGAAAACTTGATCAATTAGTCATTTCTTCATTTTGTACTTGAACCATATGTCACCCAATCCCCTTTTTGAGCCCTACCCAGCCTCATTTGACCTTTACCCAACCTCTAACCTAGCTTGGGCGGTCCACTGTTTGTGTTATATTCCTTGTTTGGCACTATCTTCAGTTGATTTCCTCTCTTGTCCAATAAGAGAAAGAGAACAGGTCCTTTAGGTGTACTTTCGTCCTCCACAACCATTGGGCATATCTCATACGATGGTACCTTCTTTCTCTCAAACCAAGCGATCAATCATTACAGGGAGTTGCTACCTAGGAACCCTTATCCTTTTAGTCCCTTGTTGATTCCTAGCAATGAGCTACTGAAAGAGGTTAGCACACTCTATTCTAACTAATGTCTTGATGTTCTTTGCTATAAATGCAAGGTCTATAACAACTCCCTTTCGAGCAAGATGGTGATGCATGATTTCTACACAAATCTAAGCTGGAACTACACTACATTAGTGCCTCCTCCCACACCCAAGTGGTTTTGTCATCCATGATAGGGGGAGTCAAGTTTTCTATCTCAGAGAAGTCTTTGAATACTTATCTATTTTGCTCCTCGCCTAGTTGGATGACTCCCTACCTGACCTAGCGAGACCTCCTTGACCTTGAAGCCTTCTAGAAGTTCTTTGACCCTGAGTTATCTCTTTCTGATACCCACAAAACTCTTAAGAAACCTAAGGTCACATATAGGAAGAAAGCCATCCTTCTTTCTTCTTCTATGGATATTAAGACACACTTGGTTACTCTCCTTTTTAAATGCAACATCCATTCGAAATAGAATCAAAAGGATATTGCATAAAACTTGGTTGTGATTATGTGTTGTCTTATTAAGAATATTTGTGTCAAATGGGTAAGATAAATTCTCTACCACATGACTTGCTTTGATACATAGAAGAATACTAGAGACTCACACTCACCCTATCATTTGTGGTGTCTTTCAAGATCACACCGATCAATCTCTTTTCAAAGACCTTGGCTACAAAATCAGTCGATAAGGAGTTTATATCAGTGACACCATGATGAAGAAATACTTTCACCACACATCTTCTAACCCTAGTGCTTCGACCTCCACCCAGGATCCTCCACCTACTCCTAGACCTGACTCTACCTCCTTTTCATTGTCTAAAACCATGATGGGCTACATGATACACCAACAGACATATAACCTGTAGATATAGGAGCACATCCACCAGGATCTTTTTTAGATAATGTCTAACATGAACTTGTTGTGCACCCATCCCCATCCCACCTACCAACCCTACCCAATCATTGATTATGCATCCTATGCATATAGTCAGTTCCACCCATCCTACCGACCTTCTGCTTCTAGTGTACCACTACCTCTACTGGTGGACCTGCCTTTGCATACTTTTCTCAGTTGAGTTCTAGTCATCTACTTGCTCTTCCCCTGTACCTACCACCACCATTATTGCTGGCTTTGATGGGGTATCAACACCCTACTTTGTGCAAGTGAATGCATTGCATGCATGTGGTATATCTTGGGAGGAGCAACATGATAAGTGATATGCTAATCGTTCCCTTGGACCTTCTAAGGACCATGATATGGAAAATGAGGATAATGAGGATGATGCTGGTGTTGGTGATGAGGATGAGGATGAGGACAAGAATGGTGATGATGATGAAGTTGGTGGTGTGGAAACTCCGACTGCCGTGATACAGCTTATGATGGAGATGAAGACGTCCAACTCAATGATGACAAGGACCTAGACATAGATTCCCTTGATGTTTAGTTCTTAGTTCATATAGTGCATATATATGTACATATATATATATACATATATATATATATATACATATATATGTGTGTGTGTGTATATATAGGAGTCAGGCTAGAATACACTCGAGTGTATTTAGAGCATAATACACTCAAGTAGTTTTCATGATGCAATATTTTTTTTCTAAAATCTAATCCATTGATCTTCTTAAACATCTTGTGAATAGCTCATATATAAAATTTGAGACCATTTGGACATTTATATCTCACATTATGAAGACCACAAAAAATTTGCATTTCAAATTAGTTTTATGCGTCGATTTTGTTGTCCTCGGATGAGTGACGTATACTCATCCAAATGGGCTCAAAATTTGTTTGTAGCCTAATTATAGTATGACAATGAGGATCAGTGGTTTACATTTTGTAAGAAAATAGTCTTGATATGTAAACACCACTTGAGTGTAGCGTGCGATCTGTACACTCGAGTGTATTCAGCTTGATATATATATATATATATATATATATATATATATATATATATATATGTGTGTGTGTGTGTGTGTGTGTGTGTGTGTGTGTGTGTGTGTATACACTTTCATGTATAGAACATTTGGGCACTATATCTCAGGTTTTCTATCTTCATATCTCGTTGCTTTCCATGGATATTTTGTAGTTTGCATCTAGAGAGTAGATAACCTTTGTTGTAATATGATTATATGTACCTTAACTCAATGCTTGTCTTTACCTCATGAGTTACTTCTTATGTGCTTCGATATTTTAAGTATGACTCTATATGTTTGTTCTCTTTTTGGCCTATGTATGGTGCTTGCATATGGTTATTGCTTGTGTCATTTGTGCCTTTTTGGATAAGACCTATTATAGGATCTTCTACCCCCAAATTTTTTGACATGACAAAGGGGGAGAAATAAGTTGAGTACATATGGAATTGTGATCCTTTTCTAGTCAACTCTCTGAAATATCATGTGACTATGTAAGAGGACTCAATAGTATATATATTCTATGGTTCTACTTTTTGAGAAACTGACCATACATGCAAAGGTAAGCACGAACTAAGGGGGGGCAATTAATATTGTTCATTCATGTTCCCTCCTACAATTTACAAGGTAAAAGCTTAGTTCCAAGCCCTTTACAAAATTTTGAGGAATTATTTGTCATCTTCAAAATGAGGGAGAATGTTGACCCAAAATTTATACATGGTCCATGTTAACCAACCCATTCATATGTATCTAATATGTCTAATTGAGATTGATTTCTGGTATTAGGTACATGAAAAGGACCAATTCAACTAAGCCCTAGCTTGAAAAAATAAAAGCCAAAGTCAATGCAAATGCACTTATGTGAAAAATGCCCTGAAACCCATAGGACAATTTTCATAATAATTTGTGTTCATTCTATAACTTGTAATTAAGATGAGAAAAAATCAAGAGCACTTAAAATGTATTTTTTAACCACTCAAATGGAAATTTCTAAAATTCTTTACAGGGACTTTTATCGGACAAATTTCATCTTTGAAAAATTCGATCGACGCCCTTGGCTAATTTTGGAAACTGCCTGGGTTGGCCAAGTTTTCCCAAGACAAACTTGACCGACACCCTGGATGGATTTTGAGAACTACCAGGGTCGACCGAGTTTCCCCAAGACAAATTCGACCAACACCCCTACACATCAAAAATAAATTTAAGCCATTGTTCCAGTTTCATCCAGGATAAACTTGACTGACACTTCAAATTTGCTTTGTCAAATTGCGCTATTAGTCGAGCTTGCTTTACGGAAACTCCAACGACTGCATTGTGTAGAATGTGCAGAAAAAGTGTTTCTAGTTATTGGAGTGTTGAAACCATCAAAAATAGATTTGTTGCAACACCCCAAACAGCTAGAGTTTGTTCCCAAGTTCTTCAAATGTCTAGTAGACATCCCCAACTATATAAGGGACCCTTAGGCTTCATCCCAAGTTTTATTATTATGGACCTAGATAAAGTTGTGTGATTGTTTATACTAAGATCCCTTTTCTCTCCATTTCTTACTAATAAAAAATATCAATGTGAGTGAGATAGGTTATTTGTGAGAGAGATACTTCCTTGTAATCATTGTGAAGCTCTCAATCTTCCCTTTCCCAATCCCTTTCTCAAAAGAATAGTTGGTGAAATCTTATCCTTGGTGAAGGAGAAGGTGGAGGAGGAAATTCCTTGAGAAGAGTGGATACCCCCTTCACGATGGAGGACTTGTTTCAAGAGGGGAGCTCCTAGGTGAAGGTGTCGAACTTGTTGAAAAAGTGGGTAATCCCTTCTAGAGGTTGAAGACTCTTTCTCAAAGGATACATAAGACCTTGAAAGGTTTATTGGTTTCTTTTGAACCTTAGAAAGGAAGGATAGGTATCCTTACCCTACAAACAGAAGGTATCATTGTATGTGTTATAATGGAATCATGTATGTAGTGGTTGCAAAATCTTAGAGGTTGAGCTCTCTACGTAGTGTATGTACACTCTCCTAGTTTTGAGTTTTAAACCAAATTACATATCTTATTCTTGATCTCATTCAATATCTCTCATCATTTCTATGTAAGTTTTAGTGGCACACAAATTTCATATTTGCAATCTTATGCCTTGAAGTAATTTGAAGGTCTAACAAATATTGTTTAAGTGTTTAAACTCTATTCAACCCCTCCTTCTAAATCCCATTGATCTAACAATAAACAACAAAATAACATGTTTTGTTAAATGATAATTTGACTTCAAAATTAGATTCCTCGCATGTTAAGTACCATACCTATAAATTTTTTAGCGATTCAGACTTTATTTATCTACCACACTTAATTGGTGTAAAAATTGATATTCAATGTATATTATTCCACTTTGTATTTATATCGAAATGTCAATAACTCTTATCCATGCAACATTTGTTCCTTCTTCTACCCAGATCACATGTCTTGTGCTGAACCCCCTGGCCATAGACTACATTTCTTTCCCTCGTCATACTCCGATTCTTCCTCAGTCCACCTCTCTTCTCATGCTTGACTATGTCCCTCTCCTCTCCCCACTCTTTAATGTCATCAATGCATCCACGATTGTTGAGCCATCAAATCCTTCTCCTCTTCCTCCCCACTTCTCTTCCTCACTTCTTATTCACCTCCTCTTCTTTATGCTATCGAGCCTTGTTACCTCCTACTTCACTTCTATTCTCTCCTCCTCCCCTCCTTGTTTTTATAGATTAGAACCCTAATTGCCTACCTATTTATCTTTCCAGAACATCAGTTTAGAAAGTCAATGTTAGAGACTACTACCAAAGTAGGGATAGCGTCCGCTCTTCCTAGTGACTACCATGGAGGTTTTTCACATATGGATGACACCCATAAGAACCAACCATTGCAATAGTCACCTACATCCACCAGCCAGACCTGCAAGTCACCATATTCAACCTGCATCTCTTATTAACCTTACTGCCACTTAGTTCTAGTCATTCCAATGTGATAAACCAACACGTCTGCCTCCATCGCTTGGTATGCTACCCCCTTCTCAAGTCAACCATTATAGCCTACAACCTACCTCCCAAAAACCTAGATACCATGTGATTGATAGACTTGCATCGTTCAAGCACCACCTCCTCCTATCTCCTCCCTCTTTGCTTCTCAGTTCACACTACCATCAATCCTTACTGTGGTGCATATGATTCTTACACCACCACATGACATCACCATTGCTGTAATCTACCAATGATGGTGCCGACAGTTGACCTTAAGCAAATTTGAGTTCCTCTGCCCTATTTATTCTTCCCTTCAAATTTCCACAAATCCTAAGCATGAAAAACTCTTATTCATCCTCCCATGATCCTATCACTAAACCATACATTTGTTCACATTTTTTGGTTCTTCTCCTTCGTCTTATTCCTCCTTGTACTTCCATCTACATGACAAGAACCAAAAGAACCCTTGGATCCACCTGGAACCTCGAAACCATGGATAAATACCCATGACGTGATTCAAGAGAGGGACAATTTACAATACATGCAACTGATAGTTCATTAGGGGAACTGGTCGTTGCATACCAGTTTAAGGAACATCCTATCTTTAGGTTTATTTTTTATAAGTTTCATTTTTGTTACTTAACATGTCAAATTAGATGCTACACAAATAGTAATCCATGTGATGTAAATAATCCTAATAAGTGTCTAGTAATATAGGTCATCTAACACCATTGTATACAAACACAGACACACGTGTACTGATACTAATGCATCATAAGATGCTAAACACTTTTTGTGTACCAGTTAGTAAGTGTTCAAATTATCTAATAATGATATAATAAACCTTAGATTGATGAATTATCAAGATGTTTATTGTATAACTCCTAGTTTTAGAGAACAAACCTAGAAAGATAAAAAAAAATTAGAACATGCAGCATGGAACATGGTTATTGTGAAAGGTTATGCTATTTGATGTGTAACCAAAGTTCTTGTTTTATCAATAGTAATAAACAATATTATTTTGCATCATGTGTATCAAACTAATAAGTAAGTATTGTTGAACAAATATATGAAAATATTATTCTCTTTATGAATTAAAATTTTATAAATAAACCCATATTTGATGGTAAATAGAATCACATTGAGTACACAGAGATATATCAACCTATATTTAGCCTATTTTGAATAAAATTGTATAGAGGAGTGAGTGCATGTATATTATGAGCCATACTACTGCCAAAATGTACTATGATAATGTATATATATTGGTTTCCCATAATAGGAGGTATTTATGTGTGTATATATAAGCAAATGAGAGACGTGATCCCTAAATTCTTCCAATAAGAGAATGTTACCAATCTAATAGGGAGTGTATACTCAACCCTACTTAACTAAACCTGAGCCATACGGTAAACATAGAGAGAATAAAACTACATGACCTAAACTAGAGGAATGCATATTACTCCCAAACACATATGCATAACCTTGATAGATATACACATATGCATCTAAAGATGGATGTTAGAAATCAAATATATATCTAGCAAATCATAAATCCACTTATTCCAAGTAAAAATCCAATGTGTAACTAGGTGATGGGGACTAGCATAATAAAAATTTAAAATTATACTAGGAATGTATACAAATGATTTCATTAGTTTTTCTAACATACCTAATCTATTCTTAGGGTGAAATATTGACTTCTTGGATCAAGTATATCCATTGAGTTAGCCATTAGTCTTGAGAATCATGTATGTGTAAATCCCTATATATATCTATGCATTTAATTTGACTATTTATATTGTTGAGCATTGATCCTTTTTATATTTGAATTGAAGTTCTACCTTACTAAATTGATATCATCTGAAGTGTTGTGAATATTTATTTGTTCTTTTTTATATGTCTTTTGGCCCATCATGCTATGATTTTAACACTTGTTGTAAATTATGACTGGAATGCTAGTCTTGCCTCTCTATTTATGCATGCTACATGTTTGACTAAAATAGCTAGAATTGTGGTACTTACACACAACCATATATATATACATGCCACGAGTAATCCTCTGGGGTTGTGAATTTCCACCCTTGCTTTTTATGTCATGATCATATGGTGTTATGGCCCTCTTTTAGGTAGTTAGTCTAAATTGTTTATTTAAAAATTGTAAATTTTTAAATGGCAAGATGTTTGTTTTACCTCAAATATTGTTCTAGAATTATTATGCCTCCATATTGTTATTTGATTCTTTTAGAACTTACCTATTTTTTATTTACCCTTTTTCATGGGAACATCCTTTCCATACTTATAACCTAATAATAATGTCCAAATATAGTTTATATGCACATACTTAGTGTCTACTGATACATGACTTTTTTTCCTATTTTTTGAGTAATGTTCCCCTTCCACTTTGTTGTAAGTACATTAGAGGACAAGAACTTAAAATGAATGTGTTCATGATTTTGAACTTGAGGATAAATTCAAATGGTTGGGTTTCTCTCTACAATTTGGTGTATACCTTATTCTCTTGTCACACTACCTATAATGGTGAGGAACAATTGTATAAGAATTATCATGTAAATGTGTAATAGTATACTTCCCATGATTATTTAACTTCTTACTTTGTAACATATATATCATTTTCCAAATAATTAAATTTCTTCTTTAATAGGTAGCTTTTATTTATCAATTTTGTGAAGAGTGGATCCCCTCTCATGTACCACACTTTACAAAATGGTTTTAGAGTTAAAAGCAGTTGATAACTTGACTATTTTAAGTTATCCTATATTGTTCCTAAATTACATATTTAGGCGACCCTTTACATGTATTTTATGTAATTAATCTTGAATATTGGAATGCTACTCATATTTGGTGCTTTCCACTCCCCAAATCGATGTGTGGTTGAGACTCAAATTTTGGGAATCCTAGTTAACCCTACACCCTTTTTTGGATTATGCAGTTTCCCTATGTAAGGGTTGCCTCTCCTAGTTTTTAGATTCTATTCCCCAACTTCATGGGAGAATAGCTCATGACTAAATATACATTGATTTGAACATGTATATATAGGTTTAACTTTAATTCCCCGTCAGGAGCATTTCCTTATTGATTTCTAGCACGCCACACATATGTTCACTTAGGTTCCGAGCATGCATGAATTATATACATGAATTACTATCTTTTAGAGTTGATATTATTAACTTGTTATAAATTGGTATTCTAAACTTGCTCCATTATGGTTAGGCATTCTTTGCCTTCAAAATGGAGTATCTCAACTTACTTATACCCCAAGTCCATCTATCTAAGGTCTGGATACCATCCTCATGGAGCTTGCAATGCCTCATGCATGATGACTAGTGGAAGGAAGCTATTAGTTTAGTAGAATGCTCTTCAGAGTTCACCTCTCTCATCTCCATTATTTAATTACTTTACCTAGTTAATAAGATGGTGTGTAATTTAACTGTGAAGATCATCTTACCTTTGGATACATTGTGTTTATAAACCAACAAGTAATGGGTAACCCTAAAACTCTTCCTATAACGTTGGGTAATCTTATGACTTCCTTAGGTCTTGAGACAAGGCAATGTAAATTATGATTAAGAGTGACATGGGGAAAGGTGGATGTCGTTCTTTATTACAGTTTGATAAAAGTTGAACATGCATAATGAGAAACTATTAACCTTCATATGCATGAATATTAGAGAGATAATCATATGCTATTTAGGTGTTAGAAGAATTTGACGCTTCTATTGGGAAGAAGTATGATAGAATAATAATATATATGTGTGTGTATCGTGGAAGTGGCTGACTTGGTTCTCAAATTGATTTTGGTGTCAATTTTAAATTTCATCTCAAGCATTTTGTCATCAAAATTATTATTATTATTACTAAGTTATATGTACAAAAAATAGCATTCTAGACTTTATCGATGGATTTTGAAACCAAGTCACCATCGCAATAAAGTTTGGGTAATAATAAATCCGTAAGTGTAGAAATCGTTGAATGGCATGAACAACCCTAAGATGATAGATTTTATTTAGAAGTTGAGAGTGTGAAGAACAAATCATAGATATAAAGAACCTAGTTGATCTGCCCCCATTACCCCTCTAGATTGTTAATTGGGATAGATCTTAATCCTTTCAAAGGTTGGAATACTGATGATGTATCTTTTAGACATGTAACTTAGGACTTCATGAAGTAAATAGTGGTCGTAATAAGGAATACATGATAAAAACCACTATTAAGTTCGTATGTATGTAGCTACCACCTAATTCAGATAGATTTCTAAGCCTCACAATGATCATTACTTACATAACAAAAATAAGTTTTACAATTTTTGTTGCCTCATCCATAATGGTTAACATAAGTAAGTAGATTACTAAGTGAACAAAATATTTATCATGATGATTTTGGAAGTGATGTTGATCATAATAAGTGGAATGTGAAATCACCTTAACAATGAATCTAATACTATTTACAAATTACTAGGTTTTGGTGTAACTTCACTAGATCAACAACAACATCATATATATGAGAAGGCTAGTGGAGACTTAACTCATGGGGTGATATCGTTTCATCTAGGGATTATACTATACGTGTGATATGGGGTGATGTAGTAAGATCCACTATATTATGTGAAGAAGAAATCCATGATTGGATTGGAAAGCATTAGCTTAGTATGTATACATGGCTATATATGGATGAATTTAAGGGACAAAATCCTCTTTGAGGAGTGGTGTATTGTAACATACCCAAATATAGATTACTCAATATAAAATTCTCATTTTATTATGCCTTTTAAATTAAAATAGAAACTGATTCACTTTCCCTCAATTAAAAATATATGGCATGATCAACTAACATGTATCAGTAAAAATACTTTTACATGAAATTTGAGAAGGAACTAAATGATGTATTTCCTTAATAGGGTTAACTATATAAAACCACTAAATAAATATTTTGACATCTAGATAAATAATATAAACTATAATTACGATTACTGGATTAAGGAAAATAAATTAATCTAGCTAATTATATTAGATTGAAATAAAAGTAATATGAATATATTATATGCACCCTTAGCACCTTCATAAAGAATGATACATATTTTTTTAATAATTAGAATTTGAATTTAAAATTAGATTTGTATCATCCTAAATGGCCTAAATGTCAATTTTTGTGCAATTCAATCTTCATTTGTCCATCAACTGAATTTGTTACTCAATGTATTATTCAAATCCATATTTACATTTAAATGCAATTGACCCTTCCCGATGAAACGTCTGGGCCTTTTTCTACCCAGGTAGCTGGTACTGCACCAAAAATCCTAGCCATAAATTGTGTTTCTCTACCTTTTGCATATAAGATTATTCCTCAGTCCCCCCTCTTTTCCTTCTCTATGATATTCCTCTTGTCTCCCCACTCTTTCACATGACAATGCATCCACAAATAGTGTGCCATCGACTCCTTATTGTCTTGCTCCCCTCTTCTCTTCCACACATCTTCTTCACCTCCTCGTCATTTTAATATCAAGCCTTGTGACTACTACCTTCATTGCATTTCTCTCCTCCTCCCCTCCTTGTTTTCCCTGATCAAAACCCTAGTTTCCTACCTATTTATATTTATGGTTTCAATTTTACAAGTTAGGATTGGAAATTAACCATTACCATGTAAGGGACAACCTCTATTCTTTCTCATGACTACCATGCAATTTTCTTGCACGTAAATAACACCCACCGAAACAAGCTACCACCATAGTCACCTAAATCCTCTCACCAGACTTACAAGTCTTTGTCTTTGTCCTACAACTCCTAGAAACTTGCCACCACCTAGTTCTAGTCTTTCCAATGTGATCAACCAACAAGCCTTCCCCCATCGCTTGGTCCAACACCCCCTCTTAAACCAACCATGGTAGATTG
Organism: Alisma plantago-aquatica; assembly: GCA_963693085.1. Classification (NCBI taxonomy): domain Eukaryota; kingdom Viridiplantae; phylum Streptophyta; class Magnoliopsida; order Alismatales; family Alismataceae; genus Alisma; species Alisma plantago-aquatica. Next base: position 1,525,277,770 of record OY856409.1, read on the forward strand.
CAAGCCGCCTCCCAACGACCTGGGATTGCACTCCTAAAACCTAGCAGTTACTAGATCAGTAGACCTACACTATGCAAGCACCATCACCACATGCATGCCCTCCCTCTTTGATGCTCAGTTCCTACCACCATTTATCCTTATTGTGGTGCATATGACACTAACCCACCATATGACATCACCGTCGTAGACATTTGCCGATGATGGCGCCAGTGGTTGACCTTGAGTAGAGTTGGGTTCCTCTCTCCTACTTCTTGCTCCCTTCAACCTTCCATGGACCCTAACCATGACAACCTTTTATCCACCCTCCTACCATACTATAGCTAAACCAGAAAGACATTCACCTTTGTTGGTTCTTCTCATTCATCATCTTCTTCCTTGTGCCACCGTCTACATGATGAGAACCATAGAACCACTAGAGCCACCTAGAACCTCAAAAGGATGGAGAGATAACCACAATGGGATTAAAGAGTAGGAAAATATATAATATATGCAACTAAGAATTGATAAGGGGAATCGGTAATGACATGCCAACTCGACAAACATCCTATGTATAAGTTTGTTTTCTCTAGGTTTCATTTCTGTTATTTAACATGATTGATTAGGTACTACCCAAATAATACTTCATATGATGTACACAATCGTAATAAGTGTCTAGTTATCTAGATCATCTAATTTCATAGTATACACACATAGACACACAATTGTTGATATTAAGCATCATAGACAATTACAATTTTTGTGTACCATTTAATAAGGGTCTAGATTATTGAATAATGATATACTAAACCTTAGATTCACGTATGATCAAGATGTTTATTGTATAACTTCTAATTTAGAGAATCAATGTAGAAAGATCTATTAAAAAAGAGGATAAAGAGTAATCTAAACATACAATACAAAACATTGTTATGGTGATAAGCTAAGCTATTTGTGTGTTATCTAAGTTCTTATTGTGTCAATAGTAATAAATATAATGCTTTGTAGCACATGTGTAGAAAAATAATCAATAAATACTATCCAACAAACCCTAGATGACAATGTATTCTCATTATGCATTTAAATCCTATTTGTAAACCCAAATTTGATGCAATTATAGCCACAATAAAAAATCTATATATATATACCTACCTATATTTATCCTATTTTGAATAAAATGTTATAGGAAAGTAAGAGCATGTATAATATGACCAACCCAAACATCAAACTATATTATGATAATATATACATATTAAATGCCCATAATAAGAGGTATTTATGCATCAAGATTTAAGTATATGAGAGACTTCAACCCTGAATTCTTTCAATAAGAGGATCTCAATAGACATATCTAATGTTAAGTGTATACTATACCCAAGTTGACTAAACCTTAACCATAAGATAAATATAGAGAGATAAAACTACATGACCTAAATCAAAGGAATGCAAGTTATTCCCAAACACATATGTTTAACCTAGATATATTTAAACATATGTTTCCAAAGATGGTTATTAGAAATAACAAACATGTAATGAATCATGTATGCACTGAATAAGATTGAAATCCAAATATGTCATTAGGTGATAAGACTAGGATAAGAAAAATATGGAAACACACATCGGAATGTACACACCTATTCATTTTAGTCTAACATAGCTAAAATGTTATTAGGGTGAAATCTTGACTTTGTGTACCAGCTATATCTATTCAATAAGCCATTAGTATTGAAGATCAAGTATGTGCAAATCCTTACTTATGTTTAAGCATTAATTTAACTATGAGTCATAATTTCTTACATTGAGGCATATTACTTAAAATTATTCCTTTTAATTTCTAAATTGAAGATCTACCTTCCTATATTGATATCCTCTGAAGTATTGTTAATATTCAACTATAATTTTATGGGTATTTTTTCCCATCTTTCTATGCACTTGATACTTGATGTGAATTATGATTGGAATGCTAGTGTTGCCTCTCTATTTATGCATGATACATGTTTGACTAGAATAGGGGTATTTATGTCCAACCATACATATATAGGGTGCATATATTCTGCCTGGTGTGTGCCACCCTAGCTGTTTATGACATGATCCTATGGTTTTATCGCCCTATTTTGGTTATATTTAGTCAACATTGATTATGAATACAGATTTGTTGTTTATTTGTAAATGGTGAATGTTTGTTATGACAAGATGTTTGTTTATATATATATAAATATAGATATAAATATATATATAGAGAGAGAGAGAGAGAGTCAGGCTAGAATACACTCGAGTGTATCCGGAGCGGAATACACTCAAGTAGTTTTTCATGATGCAATATTTTTTTTGAAAATATAATCTGTTGATCTTCTTAAACATCTTGTGAACAACTCATACACAAAATTTGAGAACATTTGGATATGTATAGCTCATGTTATGAAGACCGCAAAAATTATACATTTCAAATTAGTTTCACGCATCGATTTTGTTTCCCTTAGATGAGTGACTTACACTCATCCAAATGGGCTAAACATTTGTATGTAGCCTAGTTATAGTATGACGGTGAAGATCAATAGTTTACATTTTACAAGAAATAGTCTTCGTATGTAAACACACTTGAGTGTATTCGTGCGATCCGTATACTCTCTCTCTCTCTCTCTCTCTATATATATATATATATATATATATATATATATATATATAATTATTATGCCTCAATATCTAGTTTTGATTCTTATTGAACATACCTAGCTTATATGTCCACTTTTTCATGAAAACATCCTTTCCATACTGCCTAGTTGTAGGTATAGTACATGACAAGGACTCAAGATGATTGTATTCATGATTTTGTACTTGAGGATAGCCCAGAATGGCTGGGTTGTCCTATACAATTGGTCATACATGTTATAAGTTGTATACCTGATTATTTTGTTACACCACCTTTCATGGTGAGGAACAATTGTATATCAATTTACATGTAACTTTGTAATAGTTTTGTTTCCATTTCTTATTAATCATCTTTCTATGTATATATATCATTTGGGAAATAATTACATTCCTTATGTATTATGAAGATTTTGTTTCTCAACTTAGTGAAGATTTAATCCCCTCTCGGGTCCCACTCTTTGTATATGTTCACAGACATATTGTGATATTCACAATATTACTATTTTCCCTATTGATAGTAGGTTATAAGAAAAATGTCCATAGATGTTAGTTGTGGCCCCTTTTTGTGTGTACCATGTACCTGTCTCTATGTTTATGGTGATGAAAATGAGTTTACCTTATACCTTAATTCAATATCATGTTTTAAAAGTCCGACCATAGTAGCTCGGGTGGTAAGAGCTCGGTAAGTCCCAATGAAGGACCCGGGTTTGAACCTCACCGAAGGCACTTTGTGAATGGCAATCCATGCTGATTAGGCATGGGAGGGGGGTGACCGGACCACACCCTCTCATGCCTCGAGAGTTTACCATGGCGGGCTCCCCCGGGGTGGGTTCTCTCGGTTACCAAAAAAAAATCATGTTTTAAAAGTAATATTTAATGTTAGATAGAGTCTAGATTCCATGATTCTTTAACTCGAAATATAGTTCAAAAACCCAATTAGTGGGGTATGTTTACAAATATTAATACTGGTAACACAAATTAGAATCTTGTTACAAAAAAGAATAATTTGATTTTAATTACTATCAAATGCAATATTTGGGAATGACTTGTAGAAAAGATGTAAAGTATATTGGCCTGGAACTAGATTTAACTGAGCTTCATCTAAATTTTGAGTATTTCAAAATATCCAAAAATTGGAGATGAATACTTATTTTAGAATGGTTAGATATTAATTGTATAAATTGATATGAATGTACATAATGCACAAATCCAAAACTCCCAAATTTGATCTTGTTGTTCACTCTCTTATAGATAATTCCAAAGAACCTATGAAGAACTTTGACCTTACCAAATATATCCCCTGGTTGAAAAAGTAAAAAATGACTTACCCCTTTACTTTTTCAAAAACCCTTCAAAGTTACTTTTACTCTCTATGGGTGGTTCCGTCCACCGATGTTGCACGTTCTCCACCTCCAATCACAAATTCCACTGGTACATTGGAAAGAGGCTTTGGCATGGAGATACAATTGGTAAAAAAACCCTAAGATTTGGTAAGATTTAACCAAGGTGATTGATGATTTTCTTTTAGGAGTGTCAAACAGTCTATTTTGGTTTGCTTTAGGTTGGAAAAACATTCAGCTCGATCAAAACTACTCAAAATAGTACCAACTCACTATATTGTTTATCAAATATGGAACCACATTAAAGGATATAACATGGAACTGAGCCTAATCTCTATATCTTTTTAAATTATCTATATAGTAATTTGGTGTTCTGATAATACTACATAAATAGTTATCTTTTCTTTTAAAAAAGTAAATATAATCATTAAACTATGTGATAAATAAATTTTGTATATAAGTTTTAAAAATACAAATTCATAATTGCATATGAATTTACACAATTAGAACCTAGATTGTACTAATTTGTTCATCCCAATTTGACGCATTTTCATTTGAAATAAATTTCCAAACTAAGACAGTCCCCTATTAACAAAACCCAAATTGTAAATTGATTTTCCTTAGTAAGATAGGTCAAATTTACAAGATCAAATAGAAATTTGGCAATCCTAGTTGCTTTCAACCATAACACATGGGATTAGTTGTATCACCTCATAGTTTTGCATGTCATCTACATGAGGCGAGACAAAGGAGGATATGGTGTCAAGCCTCATCAAGTGTAATTGTATATATCAAGGATTGCCATCTCAGTGAAGATGGAAATGTAGTATAAGCAGGGATTGAATCTAGAATAATCGAGGCATCACTTATCTGATTTTGATTATTTGATTAGTAGGTACAAACCAGGGATTAGTCAGATATTCCTATTCTTTATTCTTATGAAGAACCAGAGAATAGGTAGAAAAATTATAATACTTTTTTTAGATAGAAAGGGTCTTTGTATTACTTAAGCCAAATCCATACAAAGGGGTGGAAAGATCACCCTAGGGAAGTTTTCAAACAGAACTACATTGCATACCCTCCCCCAACCAAAGTTGTGATATTATGAGCAGCAGTATTACTCTCCCTGCAGATATACATAATGTCCCAAGACATAAAGTGCAAACACAGATCCTGGATTTCTTTATAGATCATTGTCTCAGGGCTATGACCTTCGACCTTATCTTTTAGCAGCTTCACCACATTTGCTGCATCAGTTTCAAAAATAACATGTGACAAATTCATCTCTAAAGCTGCTCTACAGGCCATAAGAACCACAAAGCCTTCAGCCGTGGTGGGGGACCAATCTCCAGCAAGCGTCTTGGTTATAATAGCTTTCGTGGTACCTTCATGGTCTCTGAAGATCGCTGCAAAACTCGTTCTGTTCTCATGCTTGCACGCACAATCTGTATTGATTTTAATGGTGCCTACCTCAGGAGGTCTCCAGTTGTTGCATCGTCTCCCATTAGCAGGTGCCCGACTTATGGTTCTATATCTGTTGTTCACCTCTTGATATTCTTTGACCCATTGCACCAGATTTCTTTTATAAATGGCTGCGTTTTCAGTAACTTTGCTGTAAATGAATCTATTTCTGCTATGCCAAACCGCCACACAGGTCGCTATGAACTCAATCATTTCGGTGTTATGAAGATTGTTCAAAGCCCACGTCCAGGCTCCCAACATGGTCGCCCTTGGCATCAAGAGGAGTTTTGGAGTCATAAGACAATTCTGCCACACCTCCAAAGCTGGGATGCAGTTAAACAGAGCGTGGAACGTATCTTCATCGGATAGTCCACAACGAAGATAAGTTCTGGATGTAAGCACATGTCTGTTGAACAATTGGGAATTGGTTGGCATTTGGTTTACACACGCCCGCCAACCGAAGTGACGAAACTTAGCTGGTATATTAAGCAGCCATAACCTGTGCCACATACCATTTGAGTTCAGCTCCGGCCCGAGCCTTGACTCCCTTACCCCCAGCCAATAGGCGGTCTTCACAGAAAAGATGCCATTTGAGCATGGATACCAATATTTGTTCTCAGTCAGTCGACCGCTTAAAGGAATTTGTAGAATACACTCTGCATCCTCCACAGAAAACAAGGAGGCTATCAGATCTTCCCTCCATCTCCCAGAAAAGTTGTCGATCAGATCGCCCACTCTGTTGTAGCTGTCCGCAGTGCTGTCCTCTCTACGGTTGTAGTAGCCTTTAGCATTAGGAAGCCAGGCCGCCTCCCAGGTTTTGACATCCGAGTTGACACAGACATAGTCACGTAGACCCTCTGTTAGTAGCGCTCGGGCCCCCCAAAGGCTCCGCCATGTGTAGCTAGGGTTGTACCCTCTAAGAGCTTTCAAAAAGCAGTCATTCCTGTAGTAACGTCCCTTAAGAACATTTTGAACTAGGGAGTTAGGATTTAATAGGTGTCTCCAGCCTTGTTTGGCTAAAAGCGCCATGTTAAAGGTCTTGAAATCCCTGAATCCCAGACCCCCATCCTTCTTGGATTTGCAGAGTTTTTCCCACGTGGACCAGTGTATTTTCCTCCTCCCTTGGCTTGAACCCCACCAGAATTTGGCCAACATCTGATTCATATCATTGATTACACTAGAAGGGAATTGGAAGAAACTCATCAAATAAGTAGGAATGGCTTGTATCATGGCCTTGATAAGAACCTCCTTACCCGCCTTACTAAGGAACTGTTCCCTCCATCCCGTCATTTTCTTCCACATTCTCTCTTTATTATAGTTGAAGATTTCCTTCTTTGATCTCCCCACACATGTCGGTAGGCCTAAATACTTATCATGCTTTTCCACCTGTTTGACACCCAAAGTGTTTGTAATGGCTTTTCTCGTATTCACGGCAATGTTCTTGCTGAAGGAAACTTCGGATTCTATGTAATTGATCTTCTGCCCTGAAGCGCTCTCGTAGCAGCTGGTAAGCCCAGCTATCATGGCCGCTTCTTCCGAAATCTCCCTAGCAAAGAGGATAATGTCGTCCGCGAAGAAGAGGTGTTTTATGCAGGGACCTTCTTTACTAGCTTTTGCCCCATTTATTTTGCTCTCTCTAGCAGCTTTGGCAATAAGGTTGGAGAACACATCTGCACATAGAAGAAAAATGTAAGGTGAAATAGGGTCTCCTTGCCGAAGGCCCCTTTGAGGTTGGAGAGCGCCTCTTCTATGTCCATTGATAATAAAGGAGAAGGAGACGGTGTGAAAGCACTCCCTGACTTTAGTTCTCCAAAGATGGCCGAAGCCCATCTTCTCCATGACTGCATCAATGAAGTTCCATTCGAGCCTATCATAGGCGTTGCTCATATCGAGCTTTAAGGCCATAGTACACTTCTTGCCTTTCCTCCTTCTCTTCATGGCATGGAAGATCTCACAAGCAACTGTAGCATTATCGGTAATTATCCTTCCACTGATGAACGCACTCTGGTTGATGGTGATAATCTTGTCAAGATAGCCCTTCAATCTATTCACTAACATCTTGGAAATGATTTTATACACAGTGTTATAGAGGCTTATGGGGCGAAACTCCCCCATGGTAGTGGGTTCCTGACTTTTAGGGATGATCACTACATTCATAGTATTGATGTCTTTGAGGTTCTCTTCATTCCTCCACCACCTCTGGATGTACTAAAACACATCCTCCCCAATCACACTCCAGAAGGTTTGATAGAATCCAGCATGGAACCCGTCCGGTCCCGGTGCTTTCATGCGATGCATATGCTTTAGTGCTTGCTAGATTTCCTCTCTCTTTGGTTCACTCTGAAGCAGGTTGTTCATCTCCTCATTGATAACTTGGGGAACACTTTCGAGAACCTCATGGTAGCTGCAGTTAGGATTGCTAGTGAAGAGCTTATCATAATAATCGAGAATCACTTTTTTAATGCCCTCTTCCCTTCCTACCAACTGTCATCCTCATCCTTCAACTTGCTAATGTTATTTCTTTGTTTCCTTTGGGTGGCTTTCTTATGGAAATAGGCTGTATTGCGATCCCCATCACGCATCTCATTAGTTTTAGCCCTGGTATACCAGTGGGTCTCATTTATTTGTTGGAGTTTGACTATCTCCTCAGTCAGCTCTTGCATTTCAAGATCACCTCAATACTGATATTTTTCTTCTGCTCATACTCAAGTTCCTTCTCTTTTTCCTTCAGATTTCTACCAGTGTGGTGGAACTTATCCTTGGCCCAATCACTGAGTTTATTCGCACAACTTTCTAATTTGATTTGGAGATCATTATGTTCATTTTCCCATCACTCTTTAACGATATTCCGACAACCTTCTTCTTTCAGCCAGTAACCTTCAAATTTGAATTTATTGTTCTTGTGCTCTCTCTTCATTTCTTTGTAGGTATTAAGTATCAAAGGGGAGTGGTCTGACCATATTCTCAGGAGGTGTTTCACCCATGCATTCGGAAAGATGGTGCTCCACGCCACAGTTGTCAGTGCCCTATCCAGGTGCTCCTTGATAATAGTTTCAGAACTATGTCCTTTTTCCCAAGTAAAATGGTCACCATGATACCCCAGATCCATAAGACCACAGCTGTAAATAAGTTCTCTAAACTCTTCTATGTGTCGAACACCATTGGGAGCACCACTCACCTTTTCAGACATGTCGAGGATCTCATTGAAGTCCCCTATGAACAGCATAGGAAGGTCAGAATCAGAAAAAAGCTTATGCATCAGCTCCCAAGTCTTATATTTATGGTGGTTCACAGGCCACCCATAAATCCCCGCACATCTCCACCTACCTTTCTCGATGCTCTCATCCACCTCCACAAGGAAGTGGTGCTTAGAATATGATATAGTTGTCACCTTGGCTTCTTTCCACCAAAAGCCCATACCACCAGATCTGCCATCACTGCTCATGCAAACCCCATTATTAAATCTGCACTTGTACGTCGTTCTTCCGAGCTCCTCCTTCTGAACCATCATCTCCATTAAGAAGACCATGTCTGGGCGTTCCTTCCAACAAAGATTGTGGAGGTTCTAAACCTTGCCATGGCCGCCCATGCCACGACAGTTCCAACTTAAAAGCTTCATTGTTGTTCACGGTGCTAGTCAAGGCTAGTCACCGCTACTTTGGGATAAACCTCCCATATCATAGATGTTCCTTCACCTCTTCCCATCTTCGCTGCTCTATTGACATTTGGTCTGGGTTCACTGTCATATTCCATATCTCTCCTCTTGCTTCTTCTTATTTGCTCATTCGTGCCTTGGAAATTTCTCTTCTCTCCAGTGGATTTGTTTATATTCTTCCTTCTGTGTGGAGTGAGTTCAGTATTGCCCCTGTCTGTGTGTATCATGTGTAGCTTTTTGGGTTCACTGTGCCCCCCTCCCTTTTTCTTTTATTATTATCCAGCTCTGGTGTGGGTGCTCCACATTTACTCAGCTTGCCATGTATCACTTTAAAACTCCCTGTTGGGTTTCCAGGGCTGCTATTACTCCTACCTTCTTCCTGTGTGGGGTTAATGCTGTCGGTGCTTCTTTCCTCCAGCCCTACCTCACAGGTTTCTTACTCTGTCTGTGTAATCTTCTCTTTGCCTTTGTCTGTTGTTATGTTGGTTTCTTTTCTCCTCAGACAGGTCTCCTTGCCCACGGGTTCCACTGCCGGATATGGCATTTTGTCATTCACCTTTAGCACAGTATTCTCGTTTATTTCAGAGTTCACGGTTCTCGCTTTCGTCTCTATGACAGGTTCTACATGCTTCTTTTCATTCGTTTCCTTTTGGAATAACTTTCGTCTGGTGCTCTCGTAGGACAGCTCTGCTGGCTCTTTCTGCACCTGTCTTCTGGGCGATGCTCTGATCCAGCTTCCCCACTTTTCTTCACCTTCTTCTTCTGTTGGACAATCCCTCACCTGGTGGCCAATCTTCCCACACAGAAAGCATATGTTGGGTAGCCTCTCATATCTTAGTTCAATGTTGCAGATGTCTCCTTCAGCTGTGCACATTTTCTGTATACCTTCAAAGGTTTATCCAGCTGTAACAGCACACGCACTCTTCTGGCCTTCGACCAAAGTGACTCCTCCCTTTCGATCTCCACCACCTTACTGACTTTATTGGCTATTCTACTCAATGCTTCATCTGCTCTGTAACCCATCGGAATGTTATAGAAATAGATCCAGAAGGGACATTAAGTGAAGTCCATCACTGAGGGTATATCGGCATCCTTTATCTCTTTCAGGACCAGGAGGCATCCGTCAAAGTTCCATGGGGCTTCTTTTAGTATCCGCTCTTTGTCCTTCTTATTTTCTAATTGAATCATCAGTATGTTGTGCTCCATTTGTTTGAATTCGGCCTTTCTCGACAGCCCCCATGCCTGAAGCGTGGTCCTTTGTAGAGCTTGGAAGTTGTAATGTCTCTCTGTCATCAGCTTCGCTGCCAGGGCCCGTTTGAGTTGATCGTTCCTAACCCTCCCGCGTCCATCTGAGAAGTCTGCGATTTCCTCATTTTCTTCCTCGATTGTGAGAGACCTGCATTGCCTTTCTAACTCCTTCGCCATCAAGGCAGGTTAGGCCTCTACTAGAGAGGGGTGAGACCACCTAGGTGGGGGTAAGTACCCCAGCACCGCTACGTTCGCCAGAGAGGGTCACGCCGCGAGTAGTGGAGATAAATTATAATACTTAGAGGAGATTAAGATAGAATATATGGAAGTTAAATGTTCTCTCAAACTATCATGATTCTATGTACTCATTGCAAAATTATTTTGAAAGACAAAATAACATGGAAAACAAGTTATTATTACATAAAAAATTGCATTCACAAGATTTCAAGAAAACCATTTTAAGTCTTTTTACATATGATTGAATTTTAGGTCTCTCATGTATATGCTTTTCCACTTTGAGATCAATGTAATTATTTTGAATGCCATAATCATCCATTTTATATAAAACACTTATATTTGTACACTTTATGCTTGGAAATTTAATTAATTAGAATCAAGGGTCCTCATAAATACATGTGTTGAAGAAAAGGTATGTGTATATAATTATCTAATAAAATGAAATTACATTTTATGGTTGAAAATTACACTTCTATAAATATTATAATACAAAAAAATTCCTAGATTAAAGTTTTAGAAAGAAACCTTAATTAATGAAAACATTAGTTGCTCATTCATATTAGTCAAAATCTCATAGTCTAGTGAGGTATTTATATTAACCCCCTTGATATAAAATACTAATTTTACACTTCTATCAGATTTTATCGGTAATGCTTGTGATGAATGTACATTCATCTCAATGTAAATATAATTTCACATTTTTTCATAGGAATTCATTCCCCTTTTGATAATTTTCTGGAAATAAATTGCAAATAGTCACATTTTGATCAGTAATGCAAATTCTTATCTTCTTTATTCATATTTTATAGGATTTTCCTTCAAAGTACAAGATTGGACCATCTCATTAAGTGAGCCAACCGGCTCATGTAATGAAACAATCGTTTCACCTATGAAGGGTGTTACAACTCAAAATTCATATGGCTATTTTGGCCCTCGACTCCACCTTTCACCATGGCTATTCAACATCAAAGACGAGCATTTACTACCCCAAATCGCTCAGCTCGGCGAACCACCTGAGCGTCTCAATTCCTTAAGATGGTTGTCTCATGTTTCTTTGTGACCAAACCATGACCATAAAACGCAAAAAGACCATACCTACGGTTTCCCCCTTGGCCCACACATACTTAGCTATCAGCTGAGAATTCCACTTCTTGAGTGGATGAGTTTGAGATTGCTTTGTGATAAATATTTGATCGAGTTGGTTCCTCCACCCCTTTAGGTTTTGGAATTGCTTATGTGCCCCTTCAGGACCAAACTGATCAGTTCAGTTTGTGAATCAGTCGATTTGTAGCACACGAATTGGATAGTTTAGCAGCCTCCTCCTATTCTTATCTCTCTCCCCCCCTTTAGGGTTTCCACCCCTCCTTCCCCTAAAAAAGGAGGGGACTGCAGAAGAAAGGGGATGCAAATTTGTACTTGAAAATTTCATTTGAGCACTTGTTATATCAATTCATGATGACGTACTCGATTGTTCTTCAATAGAACTTAGTTTTGATCTCAACATTTCTTGTTCATCTTTACTTTTGTTCTTGGTCTTCTTTGGGAGGAAAGAACTAAGGGAGATAGCCATTTTATTGTCATTTGATAAGATTTGTTTTGTGATTCTTCTTCTTCTATTCTATATCTTGCTTCCTTTCTTCCTTTGTTCTCCTTTTAGCTATTATGGTCATGAGTAGTTTCACATATTGAGGCGTGGAGAGTCACCCCACAACCATGTTGTAAGTAGATCAATTTCTTCAAATGATTTTATTTGTTAGATGACATTTTTTTTTGGATAATCGCATGTTTGAAATGACCTGATGTCTAGTTTCATTGAATGTTAGTCTCGGGAAATGTGACCACAGAACTCAAGGCTCAGAACAACAAAGCTTATGCATAAAGATCTAGATGAGACCTCAGAGGGATCTATATTGGGAATATCAGGCTAGGATATGAAAACATTAGGACCAACATGTTTGTAGGGAGTTCTTCTTTTATAGATGCATTTACAAATGTTTTCACATACCCTCTTCCAATTTTTTTGTCATATGGATTTCATCGATCTAGCTTCATGTTTCTATGGTGGTAAAACCCATAACCTTGATATCTTTTATAATTGATTCGTTCTTGTTTTCTTAAAGGCTAGTTCTCAAATTCCTCTTTTGTTACATGCAATTTACTTCTTGCTCATAGATGATTTTTCCTTTATTGTTCTAGAAATAACTCTCTTTCATTTTGTTCTTAGCATAACTTTTCCTTATTTTTCCTTAGTGTAATTTTATTTCATTGCAATTTTTACATCATAATTCTAGTGTAACCAACCATAAAATCAACAGACTTTACTTTTCCAATTCAAATATAGAAAAAAATCTTTCAAAATTATTGTTCAAAGTAACTTAGGTTTAAAGAGCAATCTTGGAAATGTTGTCATGTGGGATCGACCATTCTATACTAATTAACAACCTTAATTGGTTGTTTTTCCATAAAAAAGGGTTAAACATGATAAAAATCCCTAGTGAATTGGTGTTGCTAAATTACAGGTATCAATATTGGTGCCATATTTTTTCGACCAAGAAATCAAAATGATGTTTCATCATTTAATATGACAAACCCATTTTAGGATGGACATGGAGAAAGTAACTCGTAGGATTGAGAAAGCACTCACTGCTCAAGGGGAGGCCATGATGGCAAAGCATGCATCTTAGGAAGCCACTTTGCATGTAACCTATATGGCCAAACAAGTGGTCCAAGAAGCCACAAAATGGGAAGCTAAGCAGCAAAAAACAATTGAAGGAATTCTCATTGTGCCACTCAATATGACCACCCCTAAGTTTGAGATCTGTATCTAATTGATCACCATGCTTCATGCCACTCCCTTTTATGGTATGAAAGTTTCCAATACTATCTTCGATGTTTTTCTGATTTATGTTTCTTACATAAAATCCCAGAAATTTCTGAGGATGTCGTTCGTCTTAGATTGTTCAAATAATCTCTTTCTAGCCAAACTAGTAGCTGGTGTAATCCCATGGTGGGTGGAGAATGTGTCACCACCTGGGAGGCACTACAATCAAAGTTTAGAGAAATATTACTCCCTTCGCCAACTTATGAAATTAGGCAACAAATAAATCTATTTTCTATGGCCCCTAGTAAGACTGTAGGAGAACCTTGGGAGAGGTTCAAAGAACTTCTTCTACGCCGCCCCCATCATGACATAACCCAAGCCGAACTCATCAAACTATTGTATTGTGGTGTTGACAATGACATGAAGATCTTTCTTGTTTCCTCATATGTATGAAATTTTATGTTTTTCAAAACCTTGATAATGTTTGGGATGTTGAAAAATGCAACTTTGAAACCCAATATTGACAAGGAATTGGTGAGGTCCTCAAGGTAGCTATGGATGAGGAGAATCCCGACATAAAAGTATTATTCAACGCCTTAATCTTATTGCCTTGAAACAAGATCACATAGAGTCTTCATTTAATGCCTATGAAAGGAGAGAGCAACCTAAATGATTAAGGGTTGCATACACTCAATATAGAATTTGTCAAGGGTATAATCACTCTACCCTACAATGTAAATATCTTTACAATGTCCCCATGCAACCATAATTTAGACAATAGGAGGACATCAACTTCATTCATAGCATGCAAGGTCAAGATTATTACAACACAAACCAAGCAAGAATCCACCATGGATTCCAATATAGAAACCCATCGGGTGCTGAAATACTTTCCAACTTACTTCCCAACAAATACCCACTCATCCTCGAGCCAGCAATTGTCCACCACCAGGCTTTCCCAACAACAACAATCATAGGAACTTTGGGAATCATGAAAATCACAAGGGTTAATTCCAACCTGTAGGCCCTAACAAGAACAAAAATATTAAAATCTAAACCAACCACCACCACAAATGTACCACCCTCATCAATATAACGCCCCAACTTCTCCTTCTGATAGTGAGAGGATCATTGCTCTAGAAAAATGTTTCCTTTCCATGATTCAAATCCTCCTTCCCTACCAGGCCCACCCAAGGGCAATTGATTCTCATTTGACCCAATTATTTTCCCAACAAAAACCTTTAGCTAACACTTTTGTTGGGCATTCTAAAAACAACCCAACCAACAACCCAATGGTTCAATATCTTCACCATACTTGGCATGTACTATCTTCAGTAGGGAAGGTACTCAAAGAACTGTCACTCATCTTGAGCTCTACAACATGTGGTAGTTTGTGAACGACGAGCCTTTTAACTGGGAAAATGTTATGCTTGACTATCTCACCATTCAGACCAGCCACAGAACCACTTCATTCTTCTACATCGGTCACATAGTGACTTCCATAGCCATTTTCTTGGGTTACACTCATATTTCATTCCCATCGTTGGAGACCAAAAATAACTTGATTTACCTAGTTTACTTTATGGGATATAAGTTCTTCTATTTCAATGCATATGGTGTCTTTTATCTACTATTTAAAGATACTTATGTCATCCTCGAGCTTCCCTGACATGCCAGGTTTTCTGCTGCAAATCTAGTCTTTGATCTTATTGACCTGATGGTGCACATCCAATGATTCCTTGTAGAGAACCCTGACCCAGAATACATCCATGAGCCTACAACCCACATTAAGAGTGTCTCATTGGAGGCATCATGAGCCTATGATTGCATGATTGATTATCATCTCGGGAAGGCAAATGGCATGGTAGATGCCTTGAACAACAAGTCTTCATATTCACAAATGGATAAAGCCCAGTTGAGTTGTTTGATGTGCCACAAGTGAGACATGTTGGTCTCCTTGCATTAGATGAATGTGAAGATGTTGGTCTCCTTGATAGCAGGTTTTTTGGCACATCTATAGGTGAAGCCTATGCTAAAACAATAGATCAAAGAGACACAATAGACAAATACCATGATATAGAAGATTTGATCAGAGTTCGGAAACGAGAAGTGTGATGGTTTCCATGAGTCAGATGATGGGACAGTTTGTTACCATGACATGGTAGTGGTACCTGATTCTAATGGCCTAAGGAGGATGGTGCTGGAAAAAGTTCATTCATCTGTATACGCTATGCACCCAAGTATCACAGAGATGTATCATAACTTGAAAGATATGTATTGGTGGCCATGCCTGAAGAAGGACATGGCTGAGTTCATTGCAAGATGTGTTGTATGTCAGCAGGTTAAAGCTGAGCATCAGAAGCCTGTATGAATGTTGGAACAGTTGCCTATACCACAGTGGATATGGGATCATGTGACTATGGACTTTGTGGTTGGTCTGCCTAGGACAACCAAAGGTCATGATTCCATCTGGGTGATCATTGACATATTGACCAAGTCAGCACATTTCCTTCCCATGAAGATGATGTTCCCAGTAGAGAAGCTTACTCAGATATATGTGGATGAGATAGTGTCTTTGCATGGCATTCCTGCTAATATCATGTATGGTAGAGGTCCTCAGTACGCTTTTGACAGTGACTCCACACAGCTTTGGGTACGCAGTTAAAGTTTAATACTGCTTTCCACCTGGAGATAGATGATCAATTTGAATGGATCATTTAGACCTTGGAGTATCTTTTGAGGGCCTATGTTCCTCAATTTTCAGTAAGTTGGGAGATACATCTCAGTTTAATAGAGTTGGCCTACAACAACAACTATCAGAGTAGCATCGACATGGAACCTTATGAGGTGTTGTAGATCTCCGTTATGTTGGTATGAGATAGGTGAGTATCAGCTTCTTTGTCCTGAGATTATGCAACAGACGAAAAAGAATATCAAGGTGATACAACAATAGTTGAAGGCAGCACATGACAGTCAGAAGTCATATGCAGAAAACTATCATAGACCCTTGGGGTGCCAAGCGGGAGACAAGGTATATTTGAAAGTCTCTCCTTGGAAGGGTGTTCTGAGGTTTGGGAAGAAGGGTAAGCTGGCTCCCAGGTTTATGGGACCTTATCCAGTGGTGGCACGTGTTGGGAAGGTGGCCTACAGGTTGGAGTTGCCACCTGAGATGCACAGATTGCACCCAGTGTTTCATGTGAGTTGTTGAGGAAGTGGCATCCGGATATAGAGTTAGTGTTGCCTCCTATGGAGGTGGAAGTTGATGAGGATATGACTTATGTGGAAGGATCTGTGTTGATACTTGATTAGACAGTGAAGAAGATGAAGAGGAAGGACCTTGTTCTTGTAAAGGTTCTTTGGCATCATTGTAGTGTTGAGGAAGCCATGTGGGAGATTGAGGAAGAGATGAGGAGGAAGTACCCCTCTCTTTTCCCTTAGGATTTCGGGAACAAAATTCTTGTTAGGGGTTTATGACTTGTAAGGACCCTGACCCACATTTTGGGATAACCCTGTTGGTTTTGCTTCAATGTGTTTCTTAGAACCTTGATCTAATCATCTGACATGTAAGTAGGGCATGTTGGAAGATTGAAGTTTCTTGTTTGAGCTTGTTTGGATGATGCTTGTGTTTTGTGGTGAGGTTTTAGTGCAAATTTCCATTTCACCCTAGAGCAGGGGTTGATGTGCAAGTTTCCTACCTCTAGAGTGTTATTTATATCTCTTGGCATCATCTTAAGGAGAGAAATAGAGAGATGGGCACCTTGTTTGGGCCTTGGTTGTGGGGTGACATCCTTGGTGATGCTTTGAACACATGTATGAGGTGTGCCTTGCACCTAGATGTGTTGTCTCGGGCTAGAGAGCCTTGAAGAGGTTGTGTAGGGTTGCACCCTATCTATTTGTGAGTGTGTAGGGTTGCACCCTATCGATTTGTGAGTGTGTAGGGTTGCACCCTGTCAATTTGTGAGTGTGTAGGGTTTCACCCTATCAGTTGTTGAGTGTGTAGGATTGCACCCTATCAGTTGGTGAGTGTGTAGGGTTGCACACTATCAGTATGTGAGTGTGTGGGGTTGCACCCTATCAGTTTGTGAGGGTGTGGGGTTATGTCCTATCCATTTATGGTTGTGTGGAGATATGGTATTAGGCATGACCTTTATAGGAGACTTAAGGGACGAGACTTAGATCTTATCACCACATCTTTCATGGTGTTGCATGTGGCCCTTCTGTGTGGACAAGTGTCACCTAAGGTGATGACACCTTTCTCATAATATCTCTCTCATCCATCCTATATATACTCCTTTCTCTCCATGCAAGAGGATCCTTTTGGCCATCTTTGCTTTCACTCTTCCTTGGTGCATGACCTTGAGGAGCTTAAGGAGCTAAAGGATCTCTTTTGGAGCTTGGTGGATGAGTTCCAAGTTGTGGTGTTCCTTCATCTTCTACCTTGGTAAGATATGTTTCCTAGCTCTCTTTTCTTCTTATTCTTCTCAGCCATGGTCTTGGATACCTCCTTTCCATCTCAAACCATCTTAACCTTGGTATCATCTTCTTCCTTTGAGGTGTGGTGGTGACCGAGTTTAGTGGATCATCTTCTACCTTGAGCTCGTGAGCTTGGAGCTTGAACTTAGAGCTTGGATCTTGGTGGTGATCCTTGAGGTAGGCTATATAACTCTTAACCTTCTTTGTTATTATCACTCTTCATATGCTAAGTTGTTTTTCATCTCTGGTTTGTTTATCTCTTACACATTAGTAGTTATTGGTAGTTTGAGATCTATTTTGAAGATGGAGTTTCGTTTAGTTGTTGCCCATGTCTTGCACCTTCTTGCCATGATGATAGGTGGACTAGTAGATGAGTATCCTAGGGTTGAAGATGACTAGGTCGAAACATGGTGGTGTGTGTGGTCATCATGACCTGTGGTGCAACAAGTCAACACACCATGTGATAGGTCGTCACGACTTGGGGATGTCTAGGCTGACATGTCTTGTTGATGCTTAGATTGTCATGGGTTGAGAAGGTTAACTTCTCTTGTGGTTGTTAAACATATATGGTGGATGAGTCTTGAAGGAGCTAACATGTCATAACCTAAGAGTGCCTAAACCAATATGGTGCCTAACTGATATGTGTTGCTAATCCAAGAGGGTGTTAGCCGTCTGGATGTACCTTGTGGGGTTGGTCTGTGTTGAGGGCTAACCATTACGCCTTGGTTGGGTGGCAGCCGACACATCTCTAGGGTGATGCTGCCTGATACACCCTAACTCGTGATGCCTAGACAAACCCTAACCCTAACAACCAACACACCTCGGCATTGCCCAACACATCTTGTCATTTCCTGACACACCTTGGTGTTGCCCGTCACAACTTAGGTGTTGTTGTTTTCCGTCACATCTTAGGTGTTGCTATTGTTCATCACAACATAGGTGTTGCTGTTTCCCATCACACCTTGGGAGGTGTTGACCATCACACTCCTAAGAAGTGGTAAACTGATACACTATATGATAGTCTTAAACGATACCTTGTGATGGTGGCTATGTTACATCATGTAGATGATAAGGTTACATGTTATGATGAGATACCCTATGGGATGGTTGTGAGAATAATAACAAGAGTGATATTTTCTATAATCTTTATTTAATAACATACTTTATAATGATGATGGGAACAATGATCTTAGGGTGGTTGTTGATCCAACCTTGTAAACCATGATTGATTAAGATGAACCAATCCCTAATGATGTAAAATGTATGGCATGAATCTTATGAGATGGTAATGTTTAGGGGTGAGCAAATAATGGTCCAGACCGCAAAACCGGACCGGACTGCTCAATTCGGTCCAGTTCGGTCTGGTCCATTTTGAGTTTGGTCCGGTTTGCGGTTTGAGAATTTTGACGAGTTCGGTCTTCAGTCCGATCCGGTCCAAAACCGGTTCGGTCCGGTCCGGACCGTAGACTGACTTTTATATAAAATTCATTTATATTTGAAGGTGTATTCTATAATAACCACAAATAAAGTACATATATAAGCACTACTAGTATAAGTGTTTCATACTAAAGTTATATAATTGTTAGAAGTGACTAAGATTATCAACTTTTTACAATTAAATAAGTTTTAAAACATGTAAAAAAGGTTGATTATAGTCCAAACAGTCCGGTCCGGTCCTAGCACAAAACGGTCTGGTCCTACCTCAAAACGGTTTGATCTGCGGTCCATATATTTGTTGAAGTTTGGTCCGCGGTCAGGTCTGGTTCGGTCTGGTCCGGTCTGGTTCTGGACCGATGCTCAGCCCTAGTAATGTTGATGATGTATTACTCTTCTTGTTACCAGCCCCTAAGCATGCAGGTAACACTAGTTAATAGATAGCCATGTATGAGCTATGTTTCTTATGATATGTTTGAATGGGCCTTGTGAGGCATATGTGATATTGGCATCATTGAAAGAGGAGGTAAATCATCTTATGACCTAATGATGGCTTATTGCCTCATATGAGATGATGATTTCCTCTGTGATGAGAGGAGGGGTTGTTACCCCAAGGTAAGTGGTCCCAACACTGGAAAATATGGTGAATGAGAAGCATCAAGTGATAATGTGATGAGATCAAACCTTATATCCTCAATTATGTTTTGGTGAAGTATTTTTCCTTGTTTATGTAGAATTTGCTGAGAGGTTGTACATTGTAACTTGATTGATGCTAAAAGATGCTTAAATGACCTAACCAATTAAGTGGAACTTAATCTAGTAGCTTACCATGTGCCATAGATCCATTCAATATCAGCATTTGATGAATGGTGAAATGAGTTTAACTCGGAGTGCATATTCTTGAATATGCAGGGTACAAATCGAGTAATTCCTTGTATCCTTAACTATAGGATGTGTGAGACGACCATGCGTGAGTTAATCTCTTTTTGATATGTGGATGGCCATGCATGAGCCACACCTTCTAGTTAGAACGGCCATGCCAGAGCCTATTTTTCTAGGTCGGTACCTATACCAAGGTGGGGTAGGTATGATTATATATGTGGATGGCATGCATGAGCCAATCCCTAAGATTGATTATATGTCATTTTTGCAGTTGACTGATATGTCTTTATAGTCTTTTCCCTTGTGTTGACCAAGAGGTGTGGGGAGGTTGTGGATCTCTTCTCTTCCATTGACCATGTATGGCACTAATTTTGACTTAGCAGTGGTGAGTTGGATTTGGGTGGTATGACTCAAATCCCAGGGCATAATAAAATACATAATCAACCATGTAGTATACTTGTATAGGATCAAAATATAGAAATAATGGATGAGGTCTTACTTGGTCTTTATACAATGTTGATGTTTCATAATTCAATAGTAATTGTTCATCCTGTTAATAGTGACTACTTGCTTCTTATAATTGTACTTTACTACTGCTTTAATTATCTTATCTATGATAATAATAGAGATGGTGGATGGTTATTTCTCCCAATGAGATTTGAAATCTTACCTCATGGATTTCTCACATCCTTTTTAGGTGAACATGCACCAGGAGGTAGAGATTGTGCAGTAGAGGTTGAGGAGAAGCAAGAGAGGTAGTAGCTGACAAGGTTGGAAATTCTACTGGATGTCTTTGTTGTTAGAGTCCTAGCTTGATCCCTGTACACTCGGGTCCTTGGGGATGTTTTGTAGATATTTTGTGAACTTGCTTTCAATATGTGGTTGGCCTGTGTGCCCTGTTGTTTACTGCTGTAGTGGATATGTGTATACATATTTCAGAATAGGTTCTTTGGTAACAGGTTGATGGCACACACGGTAAGTACTTTGCGGCATGAAATGACTCATATGTAAATATTTCATTGAGGCTTTCCGCATACAATTGGGTGCTCGCCCCATTCTATGTTGTCTTTTCCCTGCTGCTCTTAAAGCTTTGGGAGTCGCACACTGTTGTTTGTTCCAGCTATCATCTGAGAAGAATGGAGGGTTGTTGTGAGTTGGTGGTGTTCGTGGCATGGCTGATAATAGAGGTGTTGCCATACTCAGCACCAGTCGCTGACTTCAAAGTTGAGGATAACCCCATACAATATCTGCGTCTCAGCAGTCCTCAACATCCGGTAACCACGCAGCTGCGGCTAGTGTTGATGCAGCCAATGGAGTAGGGGAGAGTGGACGTTAGTACATGGAATACATTAGCTACTGTAGCGCACAAATTCACATAGAGGCCGGTGTTGGTGAGTTCGTAGCTAATGGAAAGCGTTCTCAATTGACGGACTCCGACGGCTGCCGCTCACTCGTGTTCCTGCTAGAGTGACTCTGGTGACTGCTGTCTGGCGAAGCCACATCTCCTGCCATGTCCTTTCTCAAATATACCAGAACCATGCAGCTTCTATTGTGAAGCATGGTTGTTTGTTGAATACACGAGTTTGATGTAATGGAAAAGCTTGACGACCGTCTACTCGCTTTACCCCAATGGACGCTATTCCATGTGTAAAGAGACGATGATCCTTGGTGTCTCGTAGACGCAATTCCTTTAAGAAGTAGACGGCGTTGTGGAACAAAGATGCTATCTGACAAGATTAGGTTGGAGGCGGATTCAAGATTTGCATGGACAATTTGGGAAGGCCGACGCTGATAGAGAAATAGGGTTTCTAAGGGAGTGACATGGAAACTGATGGAACGAAGAACACTAAATAAGGCAGCAGACCAGAAGTTGACGGATCAGAGACTGTAGGGAAGGAGGACGGAAGCGAGTATCGGAAATAGGGATTAGAGAAACAAAGAGCCCGACTTTTATAGGAAACTAGTGAACGCACACGTGCACATGCACGTGACATATAAAATTTGTTGAAATTTCAATAGAAAAATACTATAATGTTAATATTGTTGTAATAATGATGTAGTTTTTTTAAATTTTATTCTCATTTATTGTATTGTTTTATTCTCATTTATTTTATTGGAAAGTAAATAGCAGACCATGCGACCTTGGTATTCGTAAGTTTCACATTCAGAATTTTTAGACGAAGTAGAACTTGAGGTACCTTGTTACGGTTACGAAGCTCCTTACCTAACTCGGTCCTATAGGAAGTCAATTACCTCCATTAGTTCTTATATGACTAATGAGTACCATAGTGGCATTCATGCCTATGATGCAGATTAATTTTTTTTGTTGAAGGAATAACTTATGAGAAACAGGTTTGTGTATCAGTAATGTTAACATTTGTTAACATACAACGAATAACAAGACACTGGATAGTTGTCACGTGGTAGCTGTGGTTTGAAAATGCTAAATTTGAAAGTCACACTCAATTGGAGTCTCCTCTGCACGCTCCAAGAATAACTTGACCAATTAATGCAATGATGTTATTTCCTAGTCTCAAGCGGACATTTATAATTAATGTTACAATAAATCAACTTCCGAACTCAGAATAACACGCACAATGAACAACGACTGTAGTAGGAACAAATAAAGGGATGTATCAGGTTATTGACATGAGTTTCTATCAAGGTCTGGGATAACCTCCCCAAAAATTGCAAGAGAAATTAATGGAGAGTGAAAAGAGATACTTGAATCCAATTATCATCACATTTGGAAAAATGTCTTAGCTATTCACTTTCTGAAACCGAACAATATATCCACAACATTGTATGTAAATTATTTCCAGAAATCGCATATTAGATAAAGTCGATGATTCTCCAAAAATTGCTAGAGAAATTAATGGAGAGTGAAAAGAGATACATGAATCCAATTATCATCACATTTGAAAAAATGTCTTAGCTATTCACTTTCTAAAACCGAACAATATATCCACAACATTACATGTAAATTATTTCTAGAAATCGCATATTAGATAAAGTCGATCATGGTGGATCCGTAGGGCCTTTATTATCTTGGACGATCTATACATTTATATCGTGAATAGTGGAAGAAGCTGAAATCTAGCAAAAAAAGAAAATGCTGAACACGTATGACATACAAATAGTGAACGATCACAAATTAACAAAACTGCACAAAAAGAAAAAAATGTAGAAAACAAAACCTGAGATGTGGAGAAATCTATCAAATTGGTAAAGAAATTATGGATATCGGTCTCCTCTATAATCCCAACAAGGGCCTAGATCATAAGCCATATCAACCACCTATGGCTTCCGGTGATAAAAAAACATGTACTATAGCGGTCTGTCATTAACAGGCGTCCAGGGAAACAAACATTAGAGAATCATTTTCACTTCTGTCATAGGCTTAAAAACTCAACCATAGCGGTTGAATTGACCTTTGATGATGTATACCTCCAGTATGCCACACCCAAAGTTCTTGATGTACTTGGTGTGCTCATGCCTCTGATGCAAGGCGGAAAGAAATCACCAAAGCTTTATCTTGATTCGTGGATCATTTATTTGGCTTGTTCTTTGATGGAGCAGATGAAAGGTTAGCTCGAAATAGCCAGATAAGAGGAGATGCAACATGGAGACAAAAACATTATTTAGGTAGGAGTATATGGGAAAGAGTAAGAGGCATCTATATAGAACGGATAATATATTGTGCGAATGAAGAAGAGAAAACATCGTGAGAATTCTGTTGGTGCTCTTATAGATTCCTGCCCCTGAAGTGAAGGATTTTTGTGTCATACAATGATTAGTAAGCGCTATTTCTGGTGGTCACTTCAATTCTTACCTACTCGATAAAGGGAGGAGACGGAAGAGGTAGAGCTCGATTAAGGAGAAGCAAAACCAAGTTGGTGGAACTTTAGTAGTAAAGAAATTATGGATGCGATGTAGGGAGACCGAAGATATACATCTTGACGGGTAACGGGTGATGGGTGATGATAAGAGGTTTGTAAGGATTGAATATCGACGTGGTCGTAAAGCAGTTTCTCCTCTTGCGGGACTCTAGAACAACTTGAATGACCACGTTAGGATAATTATAAAATGCAAACAAAACTGTTCGAGAAGAAATAATTGAAGATAGATAATAAGGCTTGTTATAGCCGTAACTTTGTAGAAATTTAGAGTAGGAAAAAGAAAAGTATAAATAAAAAATAGAAGACAAAACATAGGATCGGATAGAGCGGAGAGAGTGGGGTCGTGATTAACTGAACAAAACTAATCAGTACGATATTTGACTCACATTCAAACTGAACGACCACACGTTACTTGAGGAAATTGTGCGGAGATAGTGGGGTCAGGAGGGAACAGAGTGGTCCGTTGTTAGTGGATGAGGATGACCAAGCAGAAGTCTCACGAAAAAATCATTTTTTGAAGTTAAAAAAAAGATGAAAAAATGTGAGAGCAGATTGAGTGAAGGAGAGTGCAATATTTTGCCACTTTGGAAAAATGGTGGTGTGTGATTGGCTAAAATGACTTTGGGTGGATGTATTTAAACTGTCTGCAAAAGTCTTGGAAAAATGTCTTAGCTATTCACTTTCTGAAACCGAACAATATATCCACAACATTGCATGTAAATTATTTCCAAAAATCGCATATTAGATAAAGTCGATCATTCCCCAAAAATTGCTAGAGAAATTAATGGAGAGTGAAAAGAGATACATGATTCCAATTATCATCACATTTGGAAAATTGTCTTAGCTATTCACTTTCTGAAACCGAACAATAAATCCACAACATTGTATGTAAATTATTTCCAGAAATTGCATATTAGATAAAGTCGATCATGGTGGATCCGTAGGGCCTTTAATATCTTGGACGATCTATACATTTATATCGGGAATAGTGGAAGAAGCTGAAATCTAGCAAAAAAAGAAAATGTTGAACACGTATGACATACAAATAGTGAACGATCACAAATTAACAAAACTGCACAAAAAGAAAAAAATGTAGAAAACAAAACCTGTGATGTGGAGAAATATATCAAATTGGTAAAGAAATAATGCATACCGGTCTGCTTTGTAATCTTAACAAGGGCCCAGATCATAAGACATATCAACCACCTATGGCTTCCAGTGATAAAAAAATATGTACTATAGCGATATGTCATTAACAGGCGTCCAGGGAAAGCAAACATCAGAGAATCATTTTCACTTATGTCATAGGCTTAAAAACTGAACCGTAGCGGTTGAATTGACCTTTGATGATGTATACCTCCAGTATGCCACATCTAAAGTTCTTGATGTACTTGGTGTGCTCATGCCTCTGATGCAAGGCGGCAAGAAATCACCAAAGCTTTATCTTGATCCGTGGATCATTTATTTGGTTTGTTCTTTGATGGAGCAGATGAAAGGTTAGCTTGAAATAGCCAGATAAGAGGAGATGCAAAATGGAGACAAAAACATTATTTAGGTAGGAGTATATGGGAAAGAGTAAGAGGCATCTATAGAAAGGATAATATATTGTGCGACTGAAGAATAGAAAACATCGGGAGAATTCTACTGGTGCTCTTATAGATTCCTGCCCCTGAGGTGAAGGATTGTTGTGTCATACAATGATTAGTAAGCGCTATTTCTGGTCGTCGCTTCAATTCTTACCTACTCGATAAAGGGAGGAGACGGAAGAGGTAGAGCTCGATTAAGGAGAAGCAAAACCAAGTCGGTGGAACTTTAGTAGTAAAGAAATCATGGATGCGATGTAGGGAGACCGAAGATATACAACTTGATGGGTAACGGGTGATGGGTGATGATAAGCGGTTTGTAAGGATTGAATATCGACGTGGTCGTAAAGCAGTTGCTCCTCTTGCGGGACTCTAGAACAACCTGAACGACCACGTTAGGATAATTATAAAATGAAAACAAAACTGTTTGAGAAGAAATAATTGAAGATAGATAATAAGGCTTGTTACAGCCGTAACTTTGTAGAAATTTAGAGTAGGAAAAAGAAAAGTATAAATAGAAAATAGAAGATGAAACACAGGATTGGATAGAGCGGAGAGAGTGGAGTCGTGATTAACTGAACAAAACCAATCAGTACGATATTTGACTCACATTCAAACTTGAACGACCACACGTCACTTGAGGAAATTGTGCGGAGATAGTGGGGTCAGGAGGGAATAGAGTGGTCCGTTGATGAGGATGTCCGTTCATGGTATGGCGACCAGGGATGTGGCGGCGGAGAACTGAGTACCACAAACTTCGTAAATAGTGTTGTGCACTCCCCGTCACGAAGCTGTCGCTGTGCGTCAGCCGGCTGCCAGCATCACGCGGAAATGAACTGCGCCGAAAAACGACGCAGTTCGAGTTACCAATATTTCTACATGACTCGACGAACTTGGGTAGTTCGTTTACGCACCGCGGGTTCAACCTGCGTCCAACCAAACGAATATAGTCGAAAAACATACGCGGTTGCAACTCCGCGTGTTGATTTTCGTTGCAACCAAACGAGCCCTTAGAGTTTAGAAGAGTAAAACAACAGATTTAGTCGGTGAAAGCCGTGACATCTTGGAGTGCAAGGTGATTGGGCGAAGAAGTGAGGGCGTCCTGTACCATGTAAAAGACGACGTATGCCAAGAAGACTGCCGCGAACCGCCTCGCCTCTTCGGCTGTGAGTATGGGCTCATGGATCCACGGGTACGACTGGGTCAATATAGGACCACACTGACGACCAAACTCCAAGATCCCGCACCGCAACATTATCTAGATCCTATTGGAAAGCGAGCTTTAGCACACTGGATTATGGTCCTCTTGGAGTCTTGGGTTCATAGCCTCTTTTTTTTTTTTTAACCCGGGAGGAGAAATCGTATTCACCCTGGCTCCCGTCCAGGCTAAAAAAAAAGGCCTCAACGGCCACCACAACACACCCGTAAGGTCTAAGGGCATGTTTGATTTAGTGGATTATGCTGAATTGGATTGCATTTTTGCATTCCGCAATAAGAATTTTAGGTTTAGTTTTATGGAGCTGGAATTGTGGTAGACTTCTGCATTTACAGCCGTCCATGTAAAGTTTGGATTGGATTTCATTCTCCTTTCAAACCTGCCGGACGCCGGGCTCCAGCTCATGCCCCGCTTGTTGGCGTCTGTTGTTTATTATTTTTTGAACCTGCAAGACCGCCGTCCCCACCCGTTCTCATGCATTTTTCGTGATTACTCCAGATCATTACTCCATCGAAACCAAAGCTAAAACGCAGAGTTACTGGAAATCTGAAAACGCATCATTTTCCTGGAGCAGTATTACGAAAATACAGGATATACCATAATCCGATTAAATCCGGTAATCCAAACATGTCCTAAGTCAGCTTTACACGTTTTGTATGTGGTATCCCCTCCATATCTTTGTGGTATATCTCTCTAACTATCAGGGTTCATAGCCTACCCTTTCTGGATCAGTGGGTCCCTTCTTCCACGCCCGTTAGCACCGTCAACGGCACCGTGAGGACCCCCGCCCTGCTCAACTGCATCGCTGGCCCAGACAACTGCCGCTTGGTCCTGCACAATGTCTCCCTGCAAGCTACTGGCGTGCGCGAACTCCAGTACAGAAGTGTTGATCCTTACCTTTTCGGCTGACACCAATCCGGCAATCCCAGAGGATTAACCGCTCCAAAGTCATCATCGTTACTGCAGTTAACCCGACATACTCGGTTTAACTTGTTCTTTTCTTTCTTGCCTGACGCGGCAAGGAGGATAGATTGTTGGAGCCAGCTACAGTCCGCCCGAAAACGTGACCAATTGGTTGGTTTGGAAAGTGTTTTGCATCTCAAAAGGGTGCAAAAAATTATGCACAACACGACTCTCAAATCTATAAAATGTAGTGTTTCGAAAAATAGACTGGTGGCGCAATTTGTTACACATGTGGCTTCTTTTTTATGATTTATGTATTTTAATTTGCATCTGCTTCAATTATTTAGTGCGGTCAATTTTTCTTTTTGGATTAAACAATCGAAATAATTTTTGTCAGCGCTTGGTTGGCCCGACAAGAAGACGGAATCAATGTAAATCCGCTCAATTGATTAAAAAAGTCCCTCGAGTTTCATCCCACACAAACTGGGAGAGAATTCTTTGTGGGGTCACATAAACTGAACCTTGGTCTCAACAGTAGGTTATCCTTGTGCTACCTCAAGTTCAAATGTTCCTGAAGCACACAAAACCAGATGAGGTTGACCATAGAATAAGTAGATTTCGTGAGTGCCCTTTTGAGCTCAAAATTTAGGACATCTTTAAAAAGATACCAGAAAGTTGCTGGGCCGGATCCAGTTTTTGCGCTTCTCTTTGGAAGATAATGGCTAAGATAGTTTTTCAGCACATCTTAAATACGAAACTTCCGGGCAAGGTTGCTGGATAACATTGTTGCTCCAACTCTCTATCCGTCTTTCAAGCTTGATCATATTTTTCTAAAAGGTTACACTGTATAATGACAGCACCCATAGATACCACTCAAATCTAAACAATCGATTACCACATATTCTTAGAAGAAAAGGTGTTCGACCCTAAATTGTTATATCAGACCCACACTCGTTTAAAATTTACACTTCAGTCATTCTGTGATTTGTTCTTAAAAACCGTTTTTCCTTTTACGATTTAGCTCAAACCATCTCAACTAGCCCTAACAACCAACTAATGCTATCTCCTTCCTCGGGCAGGGGCGAGTGAGCTGGTCGAGGTGGTTGGAGCACGAGAAGAGAGGAGAGGAGTAAAGACGGGGTGAAAAACGGTCGTCCTGGTAAGAGAGAGGAGAGGATGAGTAAAGACAGAGTATCATGGTGAGGTCGTCCTGGTGAGAGAGAGGAGAGGATGAGTAAAGATAGAGTGTCGTGGTGAGAGAGACCGTCGTGAGGGAGAAGGAGAAAGTCAGAACTCGAGATTGAGATTTACAATCCTGCTCGTAGCACATATCCTTTGGGGATGGATTGTTCATCCTCTCCCTAGTTATTTCAAAATATCATAGATGTACAAAACCTTCTCTACATTTTTGTCCAAAATCATTGATTTTCTTACATGATATGTTAATTACTTTGAGAAATATGCACTACCTAGAGATAAAAGAAAAGCTCATTGTGGAAAGTATATTGTGCAATTGTGCACCAGTGCTTTTTTTTTTATCAATTTTCACATCTCTCTGAGTTTAAACTTGACATATTACTCCCATCTTAGAATTCCGCATGTAATTTGCATCTAGGGATGGCAATGTTGTTGTGAAAATACCATATACATTGAATGTAAGAAAATGATATGGTGGGGAATTCTCCGTTGTGCAAAGGTTTTGTTATTGATATAAAGGGAACCCCTTCTTCTATAAACAAGATAAAGGGGAAGCATACATAGTCATAACAAGCCCTAGTGGGACAAGACATGATAGGGTCCATATTATAAAAAAAAAGCACCCAACAACTTAATTAATTAATTAAACAGACTCTCTAAGTCTCCCCCCTCCAACTAGTTCTTGGGAGAGTCCTAAATCATCTTGTAAATAGACAGACAAAACAAAGAAAAACAATACAAGATAAATCAAGCCCATACAAGAATGTTTCTCCCCCACAATATAACAATAATTCACTCAAATATTCCTCCTCAAGAAGATAATCTTAGAGTAGGTAGGCATTAGGTAGAAGGAGCTTTTTGATCATTATGAAGTGGCATCTGAAGAAGAAGTAAACAATATTAGATAGGCATCATGGTCTTCATCTCAGATGCTATTGTCATGAAGTAGACCAGAGAGTGTTGGAATATAAGATGCAATAGTCAACATGCACACAAAGCGTGGATAAGAAAAGAGTAACATGTGCAAGGAATAGACAAGCCAAAGAGTGTTGGCACATAGTAATACAAAGTAGACAACATATTCGGATAGAAGACCAGTACATAAAGTAAGGAGTAGATAAAGGACTCCAATATCCAATGTAGATCAAACTCCATAATGTATATATAAACAAATCACTAATAGGAATCTTCATCATCTTCTCTCATCATAAAGTTTCCATTATAGTAGCGAACATCACATTCTAGAGAGTGTTGGGTCACAGTAGTAACATTGGTTGATATGTGTGGGGCCCATCAAAGAGTCAATGTAGAAATAAAGTATGAATGGAAGAAAGTGCAAAATCACAATCCAACCAATAAATATGTTAATCATAACAGAAGTATCAAGTGTGATGTCACCTGATAGAACAATTAATCAACAAATAGCACATGTGAAGTGGATAATATCATAACAACAGTCGAGATGATGATGAATAAGTTTTTCAAGCTCTTCTCAAGGTAAAAAGATCAATAATAGTAGCATAATGCTCCACATAGCATCAAAAGGAACACCACATAACAACAAGAAAAGTAGCATGAAGAGCCCACATAAGGACCCACATACTAGTAAAAGCAACATAACATAGTAGCAACAAAAATAACATGGAGATCTATATAGATATATAGTAACAGAACTAGGATTTTCTTCTTCTCTCCTCCATCTCATCTTTTCCCACTACTCCTCATCCTCTATTCTCCCCTCACGGAAACCACGAATAGATTAAAGAGAGTGGTTGGGGTGGAGAGTCAAAAACAATGGTAGAGGTAGTGTTTATGATGGAAAATATGTGGAAGAGATAAAGGACAATGTGTAACATGACCAGATTATGTAGATTCAGATTGAAAATTTTAATTGATCTTTTTACAATCTGAATTTTTTTTGACTAGATCAAAAAATCGTAGGATCTGATTATCATTAAGTACAAATATATGTATGAGGTGTAATACAGATATTGAGGAGGTAGGAAATATGTTTGCAGTGTTGAAAAGGATGAGGATCTAAAGAACAAAACAAACATAAAATTGTTGGAAAAGGAATATAAGTGTTTCTGGAAAGGATAAAGAAGGGACTTGTCATGAATAAAAATCTCCACTATGTTATAGAATAATTGTATATGATATAGCACACCAATATGTTTCTATAGTTGCAGGTGACATGTTATTTATTGGGGAGACACACCACATCATGTAGCAGGTCATTAAAATAAGAAAGTAGGAGACACATTATGTCATAGGGTGACACACCGTGTTAGTTTAATGAATCTTGGGGCAGAATGTAGGTGATGTGTCGTGTCTAAATGGAACTACATGTGTCTTTAGGAAGGTTTTGTGTGAACAAAATCACAAACGAAACAGAACACTGCCTACATGCTATTTTAAGAAGTGACATATCATGATAGTAGGGAATAGTAGTAGAAAACTTGTGAGATAGTAACAAAAATGGATAAATAGTTCTAGATCTCCACCATAGAAATATAGGGATGATATGTCCCTAATATTAATTGAAAAGGGAGATCTTTATCTAAGATCTGAGATTAGATCTCAATAGATATGGAAAGGATGATAAAGTGGTGTAGTTTGTGAAGATGTAGATGATAGTTGTGTAGATATCCAAAGGTTCAATGACAGTGGTGTAGATCTAGAAAGGTTAGATGAAGGTGGTGTAGATCGACAATGGTATAGATGATAGATGTTTAGATCGGAAATGGTATAGATGATGGCTATACAGATCTGTAGTAGTATAGATAATAGTGGTGTAGATCTGTAGTACTATAGATAAAGATAGAAAATAGGATAGACATGCTGGCTCCAAAGGCAACAAATCATGGGGGTGTCTAGGTGGATCATGTAGATTAGTAGCAGAATCTTCAAAGTGATATTTTGTTTATATTAGTTGAAGACACCCATGGAGATGACTCCAAGAAGAAGTAGGCATAGGAAGTCCTTATCAAAAGCCAAGCAAAACCTAACAGTGGTGATTTCTTGCAAGGGGAGGCTTCTCTCCTTTACGCTCTCTCTTTCTCTCTCAGGGTTTGGGACAACACAAAAAAGCCTCTTCTAATACCATGTGGGAAAATGATATGATGTGAAATTCAACTTTGAGTAGAGATTTTTCTTATAAATAGAAAGGAAGCTCCCCTCTCCTATAAATAGGACAAGGGGGAACCATACAAACTCAAGACAAACCATAATCGGACAAGACATAATTGGGACCATATTAGAAATAGACACATCAACTTAATTAACTAATAAAATATGCTCTCTAATATACCATGTGGAAAACAATTTGACAGGGAATTCCCCTTAGTGTAAAGGTTTTTCTTATATATAGAAAGACATGACCCTCTTCCATAAATAGGATACGAGGGAAGAAGACATACTCAAGACAAATGCTAATGGGACAAGAGAAAATGGGGCCCATATTGTAAATAGACCCAATAACTTAATTAACTAGTTAAATAGAATACCTAATATGTATAAGTGCAACACATGTTACGTCGTATAACTGACCAAATGGTTATGGTACATATATCATTTTAAAATTGTAATACTATTGTGGTATGGTGAAGCTATGGTTCTAGAGAAAATAACCATACATAAATTGCACCATAGTTAATTTATTTTAAAAATATGTAAATATGTGAAATAATATTCTAATCATATTATTTATTGTCTTTTTAGGCAATCCAGGAGGTAGTCTTATTCAACCATCTCTCCAATTTCAGGAGAAGAACATTGAGTTACAAAGTGATGTTCAAAGTCCCCTCTGAGACTCTCAAGGAAGAACTCTGGACAAGAGCTCCAGTAGTAGACACCCTTCTTTGCTCTGGTACCCTATTTTACAAGACCATCTGCATCCTTGTTCATTGTGGAAAGTATATTGTGCAATTGTGCACCAGTGCTTTTTTTTATCAATTTTCACATCTCTCTGAGTTTAAACTTGACATATTGCTCCCATCTTAGAATTTCGCATGTAATTTGCATCTAGGGATGGAAATGTTGTTGTGAAAAAACCATATACATCGAATGTAAGAAAATGATATGGTGGGGAATTCTCCGTTGTGCAAAGGTTTTGTTATTGATATAAAGGGAACCCCCTCTTCTATAAACAAGATAAAGGGGAAGCATACATAGTCATAACAAGCCTTAGTGGGACAAGACACAATAGGGTCCATATTATAAAAAAAGCACCCAACAACTTAATTAATTAATTAGACTCTCTAAGTCTCCCCCCTCCAACTAGTTCTTGGGAGAGTCCTAAATCATCTTGTAAATAGACAGACAAAACAAAGAAAAACAATAAAAGATAAATCAAGCCCATACAAGAATGTTTCTCCCCTACAATATAACAATAATTCACTCAAATATTCCTCCTTAAGAAGATAATCTTAGAGTAGGTAGGCATTAGGTAGAAGGAGCTTTTTGATCATTATGAAGTGGCATCTGAAGTAGAAGTAAACAATATTAGATAGGCATCATGGTCTTCATCTCAGATGCTATTGTCATGAAGTAGACCAGAGAGTGTTGGAATATAAGATTCAATAGTCAACATGCACACAAAGCGTGGATAAGAAAAGAGTAACATGTGCAAGGAATAGACAAGACAAAGAGTGTTGGCACATAGTAATACAAAGTAGACAACATATTCAGATAGAAGACCAGTACGTAAAGTAGGAAGTAGATAAAGGACTCCAATATCCAATGTAGATCAAACTCCATAATGTATATATAAACAAATCACTAATAGGAATCTTCATCATCTTCTCTCATCATAAAGTTTCCATTATAGTAGCGAACATCACATTCTAGAGAGTCTTGGGTCACAATAGTAACATTGGTTGATATGTGTGGGGCCCATCAAAGAGTCAACGTAGAAATAAAGTACGAATGGACGAAAGTGCAAAATCACAATCCAACCAATAAATATGCTAATCATAACACAAGTATCAAGTGTGATGTCACCTGATAGAACAATTAATCAACAAATAGCACATGTGAAGTGGATAATATCATAACAACAGTCGAGATGATGATGAATAAGTTTTTCAAGCTCTTCTCAAGGTAAAAAGATCAATAATAGTAGCATAATGCTCCACATAGCATCAAAAGGAACACCACATAACAACAAGAAAAGTAGCATGAAGAGTCCACATAAGGACCCACATACTAGTAAAAGCAACATCACATAGTAGCAAAAAAATAACATGGAGATCTATATAGATATATAGTAACAGAACTAGGATTTTCTTCTTCTCTCCTCCATCTCATCTTTTCCCACTACTCCTCATCCTCTATTCTCCCCTCACACCAACCACGAATAGATTAAAGAGAGTGGTTGGGGTGGAGAGTCAAAAACAATGGTAGAGGTAGTGTTTATGATGGAAAATATGTGGAAGAGATAAAGGAAAATGTGTAACATGACCAGATTATGTAGATTCAGATTGAAAAAATTAATTGATCTTTTTACAATCTGAATTTTTTTTGACTAGATGAAAAAATCGTAGGATCTCATTATCATTAAGTACAAATATATGTTTGAGGTGTAATACAATTATTGAGGAGGTAGGAAATATGTTTGCAGTGTTGAAAAGGATGAGGATCTAAAGAACAAAACAAACATAAATTGTTGGAAAAGGAATATAAGTGTTTTTGGAAAGGATAAAGAAGGGACTTGTCATGAATATAAATCTCCACTATGTTATAGAATAATTGTATATGATATAGCACACCAATATGTTTCTATAGTTGCAGGTGACATGTTATTTATTGGGGAGACACACCACATCATGTAGCAGGTCATTAAAACTAGAAAGTAGGAGACACATCATGCCATAGGGTGACACACCGTGTTAGTTTAATGAATCTTGGGGCAGAATGTAGGTGATGCGTCATGTCTAAATGGAACTACATGTGTCTTTAGGAAGGTTTTGTGAACGAAATCACAAACTAAACAGAACACTGCCTACATGCTATTTTAAGAAGTGACATATCATGATAGTAGGGAATAGTAGTAGAAAACTTGTGAGATAGTAACAAAAATGGATAAATAGTTCTAGATCTCCACCATAGAAATATAGGGATGATATGTCCCTAATATCAACTGAAAAGGGAGATCTTTATCTAAGATCTGAGATTAGATCTCAATAGATATGGAAAGGATGATAAAGTGGTGTAGTTTGTGAAGATGTAGATGATAGTTTTGTAGATATCCAAAGGTTCAATGACAGTGGTGTAGATCTAGAAAGGTTAGATGAAGGTGGTGTAGATCGACAATGGTATAGATGATAGCTGTTTAGATCGGAAATGGTATAGATGATGGCTATACAGATCTGTAGCATTATAGATAATAGTGGTGTAGATATGTAGTACTATAGATAAAGATAGAAAATAGGATAGACATGCTGGCTCCAAAGACAACAAATCATGGGGGTGGCTAGGTGGATCATGTAGATTAGTAGCAGAATCTTCAAAGTGAGATTTTGCTTATATTAGTTGAAGACACCCATGGAGATGACTCCAAGAAGAAGTAGGCGTAGGAAGTCCTTATCAAAAGCCAAGAAAAACCTAACAGTGGTGATTGCTTGCAAGGGGAGGCTTCTCTCCTTTACGCTCTCTCTTTCTCTCTCAGGGTTTGGGACAACACAAAAAAGCCTCTTCTAATACCATGTGGGAAAATGATATGATGTGAAATTCAACTTTGAGTAGAGATTTTTCTTATAAATATAAAAGAAGCTCCCCTCTCCTATAAATAGGACAAGGGGGAACCATACAAACTCAAGACAAACCATAATCGGACAAGACATAATTGGGACCATATTAGAAATAGACACATCAACTTAATTAACTAATAAAATATGCTCTCTAATATACCATGTGGAAAACAATTTGACAGGGAATTCCCCTTAGTGTAAAGGTTTTTCTTATATATAGAAAGACATGACCCTCTTCCATAAATAGGATACGAGGGAAGAAGACATACTCAAGAGAAATGCTAATGGGTCAAGAGACAATTGGGCCCATATTGTGAATAGACCCAATAACTCAATTAACTAGTTAAATAGAATACCTAATATGTATAAGTGCAACACATGTTACGTCGTATAACTGACCAAATGGTTATGGTACATATATCATTTTAAAATTGTAAGACTATTGTGGTATGGTGAAGCTATGGTTCTAGAGAAAATAACCATACATAAATTGCACCATAGTTAATTTATTTTAAAAATATGTAAATATGTGAAATAATATTCTAATCATATTATTTATTGTATTTTTAGGCAATCTAGGAGGTAGTCTTATTCAACCATCTCTCCAATTTCAGGAGAAGAACATTGAGTTACAAAGTGATGTTCAAAGTCCCCTCTGAGACTCTCAAGGAAGAACTCTGGATAAGAGCTCTAGTAGTAGACACCCTTCTTTGCTCTGGTACCCTATTTTACAAGACCATCTGCATCCTTGTTCATTCCCCTTGGGTTTAAATCAATAGTTGAATTCCTTAGCCTCCTCAACAACCAAATACTAAGCCTTGTTGAAGGTTTGTACTTGGTAGGAACAGGTATCTCCCCATTGATTAGATGTCGACAAGCTTGTTGTCAAAGATAATCAGAATGTCTTCAGGTCAATGATGCACTATGATTATTCCTTGCATAAGGCTTGTATTTTATCTATGTGACATCCAAGATCAGATCTTTCAAAAGTGCCCAATAGCCACAAGCCATCATGATTCCTTAGTACAAAACATGTGACATCACTCACCCTTCTCTTGATAAGACCCCCATCCACATTGAGTTTCAGAAGGTCTGGAGTAGGTGGCCTCCATATGTGTTCTGGTAGCTTGGTGCCAATTCTTGGATTGGCCTCATTTATCAAAGCTTTTGTGAATCGTCAGACATGATTATTGATCAGTTATATTGCTTGAGAGGGGGTTATGAGTTTGTTGCTGGTGATAAAGCCATTTCTACACTTCTATAACACATCCCTCACAATAGTGGAAAAGGCATGCCTATTGGTCACGCCTGCCTTTCTTCTTAAGTTATTGTCCAACCATTGTTTTATATGAGGGTTTTCTTCAAACTGAATGCCATGTGAATTTGAATAAAGGTTCCATACCTCCTCTACAAAATGACAACGTTTCAAGGCATGTCATGTTGTTTCTAGGGTCTCTCTGCAACAAGGACAAAGATTATCAGTGGCCAAGCCCTTGTTAATGTGATTGTGATTGGTCATAAAACCATCATGAAGAATTTTTCAAAGGAATAATTTCATGCACTAAGGAATCTTTCACTTCCATACACTTGGCCAGTAGGCCCTGGACCTAGACTCTAACTCATTAAGGAGGTGGTTGTAGACATGATTAGAAGAGAACTGGACAATGTTAACACCAGTCTATAGCCATTCATCCATCCCCTATTTAAGGCTAGGGGGGTGGTGTCTATAATATCCTATAAGTGTCATTAGAGAACTGCACATCTACAAATTCAACATCCCAACAGTCACCAACTACCATTGAGGTCATTTTACTCCCTCGGGGTCTCACGATTGGCTTTCAAATTGGGTTTAGCCCTTCCTCTGACCAAAATATCATTTCCCCATTACTAATAACTTGCCCATTATGTGTTAGCATTTCCTCCTCATGATTGGAATTGAACCTCCACGTTCATCATCCGTGCATCCTTCCTTTGTCTTTAAGATGCCTATACTTAGTTTTCATGACCTCACGCTAGTGAATATTCTGGAAAGAGCAGGTTTCACAAACTACTTTGGATAAGAGAGCCTCATTTTGGACCCTTGCATGTTTGATGCTTAATCCCCCCTCTTTTTTTTCAACAACTAGCTTTTCCCATCCTATCATATGTATTTTTCAATTTCTAGAACTGCTTCCCCAGATGAAATTCCTTATACAATGATCTTTTTATCACATACGACCATAGGAACATGGGTTCTTACATAAGGTAGGTGAGGTGGTGTTAAGTACAAATCAATCAAGGGAAACTATGTTGGTTAGGGAGAGGGTGTGGTTGATCCAAGAATTGATTGTTCTTTTAATACCATTCAGGGCGTCCAAGTATAATGTCAAATTTTCCCAACTGTGTAGGATTGAACCCCCAAGATGATGACCTAGATTCTCAGTTTTCTCAATACCCATATTTTCCCACTTATGTAGGATTGGAACCCCCAAATGATGACCTAGATTATTACTTTTATCAATACCCATACATCAGTAGATACTTTTACTTGTTGCTCTGTGAACATTCTTTGAGTAGAAGATGGTAGACTTTTATTTTGATAGGAACTAATAGAAAGCTTTCCTAAAGTCACACAGACATATCATCATTGTCCTGACCTGGTTGATGGTGGATTCCAAAAATAGGATTATGTCATTCACAAAGCAGGCATTAGTGAGATTAGGTCCTTTCGTGGTGATACGAAGAGCAACCTACTTCCCAAAATTGACTAATTCAACAATATATTGGTTCAATTTTTTGAGGCAAAGAACAAACATGTAGGGTGAAAGGGTATCACTCTATCAAACCCCTCTATCGACTTGAAATGACTGAGTGTTTCCATATGTCACACTATGGAAATCTCCCAGGAGGTGATGATGTTCATGATTACCTATGCATGTTTCTCCGATATGGTCATTCTCTTTACGGTGTCTAGAATGTAACTGTAACACCCCTGACCTGGGTTATGACCTAACCCTATATGTTTTTCTTAAGTAATTTTCTTACAATCTTGATCTCATCTTTTGAAAAGTAATTAATGCCTTTGTGAAGTTTATTTTCGAATTTGAGCTTATATGCAAAACTATGTGTGCATTATATGAAAATCTAAGTGAGAAATGTAACTTACCCAAGATGAGGAGTTATGTTGTAAATGTTACATGTTGAATGAATTCTAAGTGTTTTGTATATCATGAAAGAGAGTATGATGCTAAGTGGTGGCTTGTGCAAAGCCTAATTCTAAGTGAAAACTTATGAGAATAATGTTAAGTGCTTGATGCACCAATTGTAGCACTATTTGTTATATATATATAAACAAAATATAGGGTTAAATGTGTAATTTATCACCCCTAAGTTGTTTTTACCCTTACCTAGTATTACCTAGAGGAGAGAGAAAGAAGGAGACAATATGTTTGAAGTCTCTAGAAATGTTAGCGCTCTTAATAATGAAGAAATCAAGAAAATGCATAAGTTGAATGCTATATACATACGACATATCAAGTTGTGGAGTTGGGAGGCGGTTTCTATCAGCCATAGAGCCATAAGAGAGCCTCCTATCAGTTTGTGACTTACCCATGACGAGCAAGGCACGTCAAGGAAGAAGGAGAGCATCAACTTGCATCTTGTCTTGGAAAA
Source organism: Alisma plantago-aquatica (assembly GCA_963693085.1). Classification (NCBI taxonomy): domain Eukaryota; kingdom Viridiplantae; phylum Streptophyta; class Magnoliopsida; order Alismatales; family Alismataceae; genus Alisma; species Alisma plantago-aquatica. Next base: position 1,525,317,144 of record OY856409.1, read on the forward strand.
GATAGAGAAGAATATTATAACAAGATAGCGGGAGAGAAGCTTGCCTTAGAAGACAACTCAAGAGCCGATCCTTGTCTTCCTTTTTACCCTTGGACTTTTATTTTTGCATGGTAAAATAATAAGTGGCAAGCATGAAAGAGCATGTGTCGACCTTGCATGGCTAGGTGTCATGAAGTACCTTGAGCAAATGACACCTATTACACTCTTTTCTATAAACCACAAGTACATATACCCTAACCTTCATTTGTTGGCAAAATTTTCGGATCTAGCAAGTACCTTCCCTCTTGTATCGTGCAACACCTCTCTTTGTGTCACCCATAGTGGAGAGAGTGAAGAAATGAGGCTTGGTATCAGCCAAAGAAGAGGAAGGATATCGACCAGGGTAGGTTGAAGTAATCAAGTAAGGTGATATCGCCCAAGGAGACTTGAGATACAATGCTAGAGCTTGGGGAAGGCTCATCTTCAACCTTGGTACATGTGGAGTGAATCTTGAAGCTTGGAATCTCTTCAAGAGGTGGGTTATATAACTCAAACCCTTCAATATTATTGTTCTTTCTTCAATACTATTGAATTTGTTGAATATTTGCAAATTATGGTTTCTTATGATCAATTGATATAATAATGAGTTCCAATATGTAATTAGGGTCATTATCCATAAATTTGAGTCAATTGATGATTTTGAGGTTATTGATGAGGACATCATCTTTAGATACCTGACAAGGGTTGATCACTCTTGGACAACCCGATATGGGTTAAAAACCTTACTACCCGATATGGGATAAAAGCTTGGGAAAATGATATGGGACCCGACATGGGGACTTTCCCGATATGGAAAACGGTCATTATAGGATCTATGAACGACATGGAGGACTTCTATCCACCATCTTGTACATCATACAAAGGTAAAGGAACACTCTTGCCCGATATAAGCAAAACCCTAATAAAAGGATATGGAACCTGATATGATCTTTGAACTTTGAAACCTGATACACATGGCCGATATGATGCCCGACATGGTATCCAACACCATGCCTAATATGCTGCCTAATATACTTACACGATATGGAAAATCTATGAGATAAACTGACATGGTTAAAATTGATATGGTGCTCAACATGAGTGTACGGTATGATCTCCAACATATGGCAAGCCCAATGGTATGCCCGATATGGTAACCCTAGATAGAGCCCGATATGGAAACTTTATAGGAAACCCGATATGATGGATGACTAATAGGGAAGTCTAAATTGAAATAAACATGGCTAGTTAAGGAGAAGAGCTAGTATTATACAGATTGCATGAAGTATGGAAAAGCCATAATGTTATGCCTGATATGGTGATAAGGGATACACCCTATATCGAATATGAGGATGTGGTTCCACCATGTGATTAGATAAGTACATGCATTTCAAAATAATAATATTATCAATCATGTAATTTGATATGATAAGCAAGTCTTAAATTACTAAGCTCTTCTAAAGTGATGCTTATGATTTATGCAATATTGAGCCACAATGAGTTTAACTTAATTGTTAATGATAAGGGTGTAAACCTTAAATATATGAACTAAGTAATTTACATCCTAGAGAGAATAGGAGAGAGACAAGGACTTGAAAGATAAGTATGTAATTAGCATACACTAATACCCTTGAGATGAGTGGAGTATGACTTAGGGTATGACCTATGTTGATGAAATCTTGAAACCCTAATCAATTGAATATAACCCTAATTCATTAGAAGGATGTGTTCCTTAGTAATTCATGGTTAAAGACATATGTTGAAATTGTTGATAACATGATATAATAATCATGCAAATATCTTAATACATTAGGCATGGTCAAGTAAGAGCTATGTGACTATGTGATACAAATCAAATGAGCTATGTGGGCTATGTGAATAAGTATCTGGGTCTGATGACCTTGAGTTGATGATCATCTGCTAAGTGGTGACAGTGCTCAGTGATGAATGAAGGGTTGAATACCCAAGAAAGATAATGATAAGAGGTTGAGATTCTAAGTGAGCTATGTGACTCAGAGAATATGAAAGTATCTGATGAATTCTTTTATGCTTTTCTTTATAGTAATTGTTGTTAATCTTGTTAGTAACTTGATTGATGCTAAAAAGGTATAGTAATACACTTAATTAAGCAAGATGAATGTTATCATGTAGTTTCCCAGACCATAGATCCGTTCAGTGTCAGCAATTACTGAATGGTGAAATGAGTTTTACTCAAAACACATATTTTTGAATATGTAGTAATATAAGGGTGCTCAATGGACTCCCAAACTAAAATAAGGGTGCTTAGTGGACTCCCCAAATACATCAGGTTTCTTAGTGTACTTCCTGATAAAATAAACATAGGATTGCTCAATGGTCATCCTGATAATCTGGTATTGCTAAGTGGTCTTCTCCCGAAGAGAGTACATGCTACGACAGTAACTCTATAGAGAAGATGCCGATATACCATGGCATAGCTAATTACAGCAGACATAAGATGTCATGCTAAACCTAAGTGTTACCTAAGTGTTCTCGAGCTAATCAAGAAAGGAGAGGTCTTGACATCCAACTCTTCCATTGACCTTGTATGGTACCGATTTAGACTTATTAGTGGTCGATTGGAGAATGAGTGGTATATCTCATCTCCTTTGGGCATAAATGTAAATTTGAACATGTAATCATCCGTGTAGCTTGCTTGTTTAAGGATCAAATATGGAAACATTGGTTGATGCCTTATTACTTTTATACGTCTGAGTAGATAAATGTTATGCATGTTCTTCATATTCCTTTTCAAGATAAAGATGATTTATAGATTTTTTATTAATGTATATACCTTGCATTCAAAGATATACATGTTAATCAATGAAATACTTACAGTCCAATTTCATATTATTTTCTGTGATAATAATATTGCTGGCAGAGAGTTATATCTCTTGCTGGGACAATAGTCTCACCCCGTGGGATCCACAAATTTTTAGGTGGTTGCGGATGAGGGACTAGGAATCGAGCTACATAAGAAGGATCGTGTCAGCAAGAACATCAATAGTATTTTAGGTCAAGAACACTGTCAGTCAGGGTTTTGTAGATAGATGTCTATGTGTCGTCTCTGTACTCTCAAGTCCTTGGGAGATAGTCCTTAGTGATTTTCATGAACAACTTGAGATTTTTACTGGCTTGTCTCGAGGTTTTCATAATGTTGTTGTATATAGTAAAGTGAAGCAAATGATACTTGTTGTTCTTGAGAAGAGTTGACATGCTAAATGTTTGACATGAACTATGTGTATATAAAGCTTTGCTCCTTTGTATAAAAGCTTATTGAACAAGGATCTATGTGCAAAGATGGTTTTAATTTTTAGTGGTTTTTGTTAACTCTGTTATTGGTGATAATTCCGCATTTTTACTGGTGATGGCTTGATTTGTAATCGGGTCATCATAGTAAATCCATTCCATTCTATCATACACCTTCACCAAGTCAAGCTTAACAACCATGATCTCCTGCCCAGTAAATTTGGTCCTCATTGAATGGATGACTTCCTACACAAGGATGATTTTGTCTAAAATCTACCATGAAGGAATGAAGATGTTTTGGAAAGTAGAGATCTAATCATCTAGGAAAGGCTTGATCCTCTCCATAATGATTTTAGTGATCAACTTTAGTCTAGTGTTGTTAGGTGCCATGGGTTTCAACTGGTGGCATGTTTCCAGACTCACAATCTTATGATTCAGGATGAGTGTAGCATTCACCATTTTGAGGGAATGGGAATGCCTACAAAACATTCTGATATTGTTAGATTTTAAGGACCTTCTCACGCTCGCCCAAATTTTCTTGAAGGAAGTCCACATCAAAGTTGGTAGGTCTGGGGGCCTTAATCGGATTCATTTTCATTATGGCTGCAACAATCTCCTTGTCGGATGGGAAGTTGAAGAGATCCATGATGCACTCTTTTTGAATTGTCAGAATGACCCTTGGGTATCTATTAGAATGAGTCATGAAATTCCCTATTTTTCTACCTATAAAAATAACTAATAAAGTTAGTTTTAACAAGGTTCTTCAGCATGGTTGTGTTGATATCACATCAGTTTGATATGATTGCATCTCACTTTGTACTGCCATTCTGCTTCTTCATGATTCAGAATCTTTAGGTATTCCCCCTACCTATCTAGGAAGGATATCATTGGTATCCTTAGAATATATGTTTCTTAGACATGCTTTGAGTATTCTAATTACTTTCAAAATCCAATATCTCCTCTTCCTTTCAGCTTTCCTCTCGGCTTTGTACCAAGTGCTTGCCTTCTCAATGAAAGTGTTGATGGTGTTACTGTAATCCATATCCTCATTCCATGGTTGAGTTTAGAATTTTAAAAGAGCGGATGCTTTTTGCATACAATATTAATCTTTGGGAGGTGGGGGAAGTTCTTAGAGGTAGAATATGTATGAACGATGATATGGGTGTGATCAGACGCAACCTTAGGAAGGACCTTGATATGAGTGAGTGGGAATGTTTCAAGCCATTTAGAGTTGGTCGCCGCCATGTCAAGTTTTTCTTTAGGCATTCATGTATTAATAGTCATGATTGGCCCATATGCTCCCAAATATTCAAGACTTGCTTCATTCAGTGCTTCAAATAAGTCTTGCAACGACAAATATTTAGGGCCTCACTTCCTATCTTCTCATGAAGATACATGATGACAATGGACTCGCCAAGTACCAACCAATGCAGATTTGATACTATCTCAATGATGATTCCAGATAATACATCATTTCCCTTGCTTGGTACTTGTGTACATGAAGGTCATCAACTAAAGTTTAATGATCTGATATTATATGAACTACTTATGTAGATCTAGTACCTCAAATGAACCCACTCTGGATCTCCAGAGGACTCTGATGCCTCTAACAAAGCCATTTGCTTCAACACAATGGGAGAAATCAAAACCCAATTTTTTGATTATGGTATCAGCCTATCCAATGGTGCATGTGTCAACAATACCAAAAATGTATATCTTACATCTACGAGAACACTTTTTATTGTGTTCTGGACATCTTTATATTAGATGCCCAACACATTCCAGAAAACACATATCATTTGATAGTTGTGGGTTTTTGTTGGCTTGTCTTGCCCCCTTCACTTCTTAGTAGGGGTTCTTTCTTCCTCTCTTACTTGATACATATAAGATGATATCATTTTTTTATGCACCCATTTATTACACAGGTGTACCCCCACACACCCACACAATGGTCATGGGTCCTGGTGGAAGTTGATGGTGCTTGATTGGAACCCCAAAAGAAGGATATCAGGGGGCTACTGGTGATGTTTTCTCTTGTGACAATGTAACGAACTCAAATCTAGGTATCACCTCTATTTTTCCTTTTTCCTAAAAAGCTTACATTTTATTTCTCTTAAACTTTGTTGAGTAGTAATTTTCGACCCTGATAATAATCTTGGGGTAGTTTTGACTTTGTATCACCACCCATTCACATAATCATTCGTGGGTGTGACATTGAGAAATTTTGGAAATATAATTCACATATTATGGGAAAATCGTACATAATGTTAAGTTTGAAGCTGGATATGATGAAATATCTCTTTTTTTTACCCTAGAGAGTTTTAGTGAGGAGAACTATACAAAAACCATCCTTTTATAACAGAAAATGAATTATTCTTTATTAGGCTAATTGACACATATTTATTAGTATTAACACCTGGCGTTTTTGATATGGACTTTTGGGGTCATAACTATGTCAATGGTTGGTTTAATTGCTAAGCTATGAAATTGGAGAGTTGTGAGGAGATTCAGTGCATAAACTTATTGCTTTGGAAGGAATTATATAAAATTGATGTCTAATTTCCTTTATAATAGGTCACACTGTTTGACCTTGGTATTTATCAGATAGTAGATTTAGTAATCCGGACAAGACGGGACGTTACCTTCGTCCCGATGAATAGCCGCGCACAGGCATTATAGAACAGCAGTGATTCCTCCGCCGATTTCTCGCACCTGTCACCATGATTACCTACGGTTTCATGGGTTTCGAATTCATGGGAGATCATAACGACCGCAAAGAACCTTAATTTAAGGCCTATGGTTCTCTTATTCCAGACGCCCAAATTTACCATAGTTGTCTTCCGCCGTTCTCGTCGAAGGCACTTCGCTGCCACCTCTTCTTAACTCCATACGCTGCGAGATTGGCCCATAAGCGAATGACGGCCCTTTTCCCATTGATTCATCCGGTCATTTCCTTCAAAACAACGCTGCTTCTCGCGCCCGAACTACTATTGTCTCCGACGACGAAGCGTTTTTGGGGTGCTACGGGCTGCGGTCTCGGGTCGATTACAAGTAAATGAACCATCCTTGGACCCTATACCTCTGTTTCCAGTCTCAAATCGTTCTGTGTGGGCTTGAATTTGTGGGTCACGGATGTCCCTATTCTTCCCCTTTGGTCCTCGCCGTTGGGACTATTGATGAAACCTTCTATGCAAGTCACGTTTTCTGCACAATGGTGTTTATCAGAAGTGTTTGTGAACGAATCTTTGATGGTTTTGGCCTCCTCTCCGCCACGAATGACTCCGTTATGTTTGTGTGCTGCCGGTACCAACCCACAGCCGACCGCCGGTAAACCTGAATAGGATTTGGATCAGTTAGTTGTTCCGGACCCATCGTCGATTAGCGTATATGCTACAGATCGACTTGTTTCTTACTCCTCTCTACCGCGAATCATTCAGGTGTTCCTCCTCCTATCAACGCTGATTCACGACCAGCTATTAATGTTATTTACCTTTCCCAATTTTATATGATGAGAAGTTCAGATCCGTCGTTATGTTCCCTTATTTGTGAGGTAGACCGAAAATTACAACATGATTTTGCTTCACGCATGTAGAAGTTCCGGTGATGATGGTCTGATGGGGTCTTTGCCAGTTAAGATGATCCAGTCCAATACGCATGGAATGCGATAGTTAATGTTTTGAGAATTGTATATTCGAGAGATCTAAGGCTTCTATGATCTAGCTTTGTTTATTCTAATGGCTTGTTTGTTTCTGCAAACCGGCGGTGGATTGGCCTCCACCAAGTCTTGGTTCTAGCTAAATTGATATATCGGGAAGGTCTTGCCTTGCAAGACGATCATGTTGGAATATCGGGAGTCAAACCTTCTGATACAGCGACCGATTCATTGCAAAACCTTGATCCGAGGTTGATTAATTACGCAATCGTCTTCTCTGACTTCCGGTCTAGTGGTTTGAATATACTCTTCCAATTGCTCCTGCGGTATACGCGAGACAGGGACAGAATGCTTTGGGTTTTTATATCGCCAGTTCCGTTCCGGTTAACTTAGAATTTAGGGACTAGTACGACTTATTGAGGTTTATCGGTGTATGAGTATCGACTTCCCATTCTAGAGGTTTTCCGGGTGTTTAATACAGACCTCCGCACTAAATATCGAATTTTCATAGGGAGTGTTTTATTGAGTAAATATTACATGAGGAGATATTAACCGAAAGGTATAATGTTATGTGTAGGTGATATTAAACTTGGCTCAAACTTAGGTGGCATTTTATTTGACTTAAACATGACTAGAGGTATGTACTCCTCCCTATTTATAACTGGGCATTTATATGACTAAATTTTTCTTATAATGAGGCATCTTTTGAAATACTTGCTCTTATTCTATTTGTTGGACAATTCATATACTTTCAGTTGGATTTATTATTATTCTTTTGAAATTACTATCATGTTGAATTGGGTTGATGACCCCATCTGCTATTGTGCTTAAATCATGCCACATGCTTGTGAAAGGTATATCTTGCCACTCTATATTATGCATGGTAGATAATTTGACTAGCTAATTATTGTAGACACTTATGCGTGACCATTAGGGTATGCTTTTCTACCTGGGGTATACTTTTCTATCCTTACATATACAGAGGCGTGCTTTTCCGCCTAGGGTGTGCTTTTCCACCCATTTTACTTAGGCCATTGACTCAGTGGTGTCATGGCCCTACTATAGTTACCTTAGTCAAATATATCTACATACGAAATTATTATGATTGTTGTGATATTGCGAATGGTTAATGGCAAGATGTGTTATTTCACTTGTTTATTTATATGCCTCATATTTTTGGAAATTCTTTCTCTTGTTACTTCTTATTGAAACTTACCTAGTTTTAATGGCCTTTTTTTATGGGAACATCTTACTTTACTTTTTAATGCCCTAGTTAATCCTCTAATGTACATACTCAGCTTTTGCTGATACATATCTTGTTTTCCTATTCTTCTGGGTGTTTCCTCCACCCAGGTGTAGGTGTTCTACAGGACAAAGATTCAGGATGATTGTGAGCTAATTGGTGGACATAAGGATAATTTGATAGCCTTGTCACCCTCTGTATATGGGCATATGTGTGAATAGATGTAATCTTTTCATTCTTTGTACCACCTTTAGGGTGAGAAAGTTATGTACATGAGCATATTTTGTAACTTTGTAAATAGTAATGTTTTCCGCTGCTTAATTATTTCACGACTCATTTTTTTACCATTGAGTGGGCCCTCTATCGGGTCCCACTCTTTACAGACAATCACCACGTCATCATCGGAGATGACCGTGGCCTCATGGTGGTTTTCTTTCCCTATTGTAGTACTACACTCCTTGTGATTCCTTTCTGATAGAGAGTGCCTATTTTGAATTCCTAGAAGAGGATTCTAGTTGACTTATTTTGCTTTTGGTTTGCTTTTTTATTCTCCATATGTTGTCTCCAACCAAATCTTGCAACTCCGATCAACTACTCCATTCCTATCCATTTGTGTCTCTTCTTATTCTTCAACAAAAGATAGGCTACTAACTTCTTCGTCGTATCCACTTTGACATAGATTGCTACCTCCTTGCTTACATTTCCTATGTCTATGTGAGAAGGGTCTGACATGCATTACAGAAGTGAACTCACCCAAGGGTTCATCATGTGGTATCCCAGACATTGTATCCCGATCAGTAAAACTACTAGTTCCCTTCCTCTTTTGAGATTCAATCTACATCTAAATCCTCTTCTGACACTCTAGATCTCTATGACCCATGAAACCATAGTGCATACATATGGATGGAAGATTCTCATATTCCATATTACAACACTCCTCCTATATGTAGCTGGCTGCAATCAGGGGTTGGGTTGGGTTGACTTGAGCTTGATAGGCAGTTGTGTGAACTCCCCTCTATGTTTAAGTTTTGAATTCGTATACACCCTCATTATTTTCTCGATGTGGTTACTCTAAGAACCTCCATTGATATAGGAAAATTGGTAGCATCAAGATCCTCTCCTACACAACGACAAACTTAGGGTTTCCAATAGAGAGGATGAAGCCTGGATACCACAACTATATGAAGATCCCATTAACGTTCATGCGCTGATGGTAAGAGCTTTGAGATAATCATCTTGCCACAACAATTGGACAAGAAAGTAATTATTTTCAAGGTTGATAAGTCAAAAATTCCCCACTAGATCCCACATAGTCTTAATGCGCTCTTCTAGAGCATCATGAATCCCATCTCCCTTCCTAAAACCTTCACGATTATCATGTACTATCATATCTTCATTAGTTACACATACTTGACTTCCTCAATCTCAAAGCTGAGAGCTCTATCGATCTTCCTCACCACAATATCCTTCTTCATTATATCTAAACACGTCCCAAAATCCCAGTCTAAAATTGTTCATGTCACTTCCAGTCCCAGACACTATTTTCTTGTAGGACATTGGTATACAATTTTCTACTGGTGGAGGAGCACTCTGTGTTTGATGGGAGTGATGGGAAATCTCCTTTGCCAGTAAATATTTGATCCGCTTCCATGGTAAATTCCTAACTCCCTTCATGAGGATGTGGCTAACTACTATTGCCTTACTCCATGTATTTCAGCATGATTCCTAAACTCTTCAAGATATCTGCTTGTGTGCACTAATTTTTCCTTAATACAGGGCAATCCTGAGCCGGGAACTCCACAATAGATCCTTCCATGCTTTCCACTATAGCAAGGATCTCACTTGGATTTCCCTTCGGTGGACTAAAACCACACCCTCCATAGAAACCATTTCTGCAAGCCCAACCTCATATGTGAGCCCTAGAAACATCGTGCATTATAGAATGGTGATGATCTTGAGTATTATTTGTCATTGTTATCACACAAATTACTCAATCTCTACTTTGAATTGCATTCAAAGTATATAGAATTAGGAACTTTCATTTTTTACAATCACTACACACGTAGGATGTCCTCTTTGTATAATTAGATAACATATAAGTGTCCCTATCATATGAAGATATTAGATTTCACATTTTACTTTTATATATCTCTCACTTCATATTTATTTGTATATTTCCACAACATTATGTAGTCATTTGTGTAATGGTGGTGGATAGTTGTTGTCTTTGGAATAATCATTTATTAAATTCTATCTAGATTTTATCAACTATTTTCATGCCGATCTTGAATAGAAATACTAGTACAAAAACTAAAATTCAAAGTTTAATGACATCAATGTTTAGAAAACTCAATCTTTATCACAATCAAATTCAAAGTTCATATCCTTAACGAAGGCTTTTGCCCATTGTTCTCGTATCCCATCTAGTTGTTATGTCGTATAGGGCCTTCTCATTTTAAACAACTAAAAAGTGAATGGCATATATAATTAAAAAGTTTGATTTTCATATTAACAAATGAGGATATTCACATATGATGATCAAGACTATATATAAATTACATTTTGTATGCAATCAATGTCTAGTGCCCCATATCTGACAATCATGTCCATATACCGCATCACATAGTATCTATGTGACCAACCATTATCTTGTATAAGGAACTATAAATTTCAACATACAAAATGTTAATAAATAAAAGTAATAATAGTTGGCATAAATATGCATTGGATTGGAGTCATTAAACTACATCAACATTCTGTCAAATTGTCACTTTCTTTTTCTTATCCACCTTTCCTCTAGCCTTTTTGAAATCTTATATAGCCTTATATGTTAATGTAACACATTGAATTTAATTAGAAAATAGACATGTAATAATATATATTAATGGATATAAATATAAAAATTTAATCATGTTAATAATCCATTTTTCTTTTTATGTCCCCCACTGTATACTTCACCACCCTTACGATCTAGATAATACACAATTGGCGTCGTAGGGACAATAACCAACAACATCCAATGGTTATTCCTGAGTGAAATGAAGGCAAACAAAACAAAACTCAAAACAAACATCGAGATGTAAATCTTAAGTCAAAATTATAACCAAAGTAACTACACTTACTCAAAATTGAATGGAGCTATAATCACACTCTTGTTTTCTTTACCAAAATATTAAAATGCGGTAGAGCAGTACTCGGTAACAGATGTAGGGTTTTTAACTACACAAATAATCAATGATGGAACTAGAAATGCCACATGGGGCATTGCAAACTCTATACACACCCTATGTAAGTAGCTACAAAATGTATATGATGTATGCATTAACATATAAGAAAATATATCAATATATATATAAAATGAGGTATTTAGCTATATACGATTTTAGCATATCCAAAGTTATATTATAGATTCATTCAACTAAGCATAAGTAAACATCTCCACAACATCTTGTAGACATATATACTATTGTCATGAGGTTGCCCTCCATCGTCATGCTTTATATGGATCATCATAGGTGACCCTTCTTCAAAGTTTTCTATCCATACTACCAACCCCCTTTCATTAGGACCTAGCGAGTCAAATAGGTCCTTTGCAAGGCAACCAAGTAATTGATGAGGAGGTGGAGGTGGAGGACAAGTTGTAGGGTGTTTCCTAGGCACTATGTCCTGCATATATATTCTCATATCAATTTTCATGTATACACAAATAAAAACACAATGTAAATTTAGAATACATTGGTATAGATAACTCCCACTTTGGTCCACGCAACTATGACTCCTTTCACATCAGCTATCATCTTGTTCTTTGAGTTTTCATATGCCAAGGGTCATAGACAAGCCTCAACATCACACAATCTGCATCGACGAGAACCAACACACCATGAATCATGTCACCTTCAAGGCATGGGTAAGCCACTCTCAATGCAATGACATATCCTTGTAATAAAATATGGCATGTTCTCAACCCCTAAAAATTTACATAGAGTGTTATATATATACTTACACTCAAACATATTATACAAATCATTACAAAAGACTACTATTTTATAAAAATACTTACAATGGAGACGCTAGGTGGTGGGTCCACAATATTACTCCCAACCACCTTTGTCGTGGGAGGGTCCACCTCGTATGAAGAGTGGGGTGGACAAGTACTGTCTGAGGAGATGAATGAGAAGCATGATACTGTCTTATTTCTTCCTCTATACCTTTTGCAATCATCTCTTGTACCTTTTCTTCTATGAATCCTCCTTTTTGTATAGATTTGTACTTATGCTCTGATGGCCCAAAGAAGGCTCGTATGCTGACACTAGCTCCAGTAGCCCTAACACATCCAGGATGCTCTGGGTTACCTAGAGCAATTGTCAATTAGTCCATTGTGCCCTCAGGGATGAACTTTTCTTGATTCCTTTTCTCATGGATATACCATAATCATCATCAATAGTAATTGTTAAGTAAAACATAACAATCAAGGTCAAGGTAAACCATAATAATCATCAATAGTATTTGCTCTAAGAGTTGAATTTTACCAATTTTTAGAGGTCTTAACAATTGTGGGGTTGGGTATTTATCCAGATTTGGTTTGCCTCCCAACTATCCAAAGATCATAGCAAGATAGAGTTTCATGAGTAGTAGAGGACTCAACAGTCCCAGAAGTAGGTTGTTGAGAAAAAGATGCCTATAGTAGCTTTTGGTGAATATTTGCATAGCCGTCTAGACCCATCATCTGGTTGTGCATATTCTTTTAATGCCTTTCTCTTTGAGCATCACTTATAGATTGGTTAGTCCAAAACACATGTTAAATATGTAATACAATGAATTCATAAGAATGTATTCAAAATGAGGAGTGAGGCATAATACCTTGAATTTGTCAGATTATCTCTTAACAACAAACACCTCTGATGCCTTTGGGTTAAGATAGTTCCATTTCTCAGTGGATGACTTCTTCTAATCATCATTACATATGTATTATCTTATCAGATGTGTCCTATAATTCCTTATTACCTTGCCACAATGTTGTATCACTTTTTTACAATGTAGTTTTTCATCCAGGTCAAATATGCACTACAAAGTTCATATACTTAATGGAATGTTCTTAAAAATAGAATTATAATATATTTAAAAATATAATTGTAAATGATAATATCTTACATCCTTCCATATTAAGTCTTTCTTGCCTTGATCAATTTTATGTCAGGATTCTAGATTTACTTCTGATTTTCCATGAGTAAGAACCCCTTGATATGAAAAAAAAGAATTGTGGTTCTTCCCAAAAGGATTTCCAGGATCATCAAATTCAATGACCAACTTCGGTCCATTACCCCTTTTCTCTAGTAACTTGTACGTAATGGCGATGCCTCTTATTATTACACACAGAGGATGTTGTGCATCAAGCTCAACAAGATCCTCGTGATGCACATCCTCATGCTAAAATTGACAAAAAGCATATATAAGTCATATAAAAAATTATAAATATCATAAAACAATACAACAATATAACAAGATAGACATCATAAATTTCACATCTATGTAATAAAACAATACAACTTACACCAGTGTTATGTTCACGGTGTACATCATTATGGTGCTCATTTTCAAGGTAATCATCATCACAATCATCATACTCATGGTCAGACGCCATCTAAAAAAAGTCACATAAAAATAGTCAAAAAATGAAATATAAGTGATAAAGAATGTATACACTTGTCTAACATTTAAAAAAATAAAAGAATCTATCTAATATTTGGATATTGTATCAGTTAACATTCCCTCAGTGTGATCTCCATGCATATATAACTTAGTGTCAACCCCAACATTTGGTGTTGGCAAGCCAACTGGGAATGGACTGGAGTCATCATACTTTTCTTGGTACTCTTATTCATCTATAAGATCTACGATGAACTACCTTTTACCGTGTTGAACAACTGACCATTTTTCATTTTCAGGATCATTGATATGAAATACTTGCTTCACTTGTGAAGTCATTATGAATGGTTTACCCTTCTCTCCAATATTTTAAATTTCACTAATGTAGAACCTAATTTGTAATGAGTGGAACCCGATAGTGGGCCCACTCAATGGTACAAACATGAGCCATGAAATATCTAAGCAGAAGAAAACATAACTATTCACAAAGTTACAAATTGTTTCCATGTACATAACTTTCTCACCATAAAGGGTGGTACGTAAAATGCAAAGGTTACATCTACATACACATACAACAATATGCAAAGGGTAACAAGGCTGTCTCAAGCTATCCTTATGTTCACCAATCAGCTCATGATCATTTTGTTTCTCTGTCCTATAAAGCACCTAGACCTGGGTGGAGGGAACACCCAAAAAAATAGGAAAACAAAGTATGAGTCAACAAAAGCTAAGTATGTACATAAGAAGATTAACTAGGGCTTTATTTATTTCAAAAGTAATGTAAGATGTTCCCATCAAAGAGGGGGCCATTAAATCTAAGTAAGTTTCAATGAGAAGTAATAAGAGAAGGAATTTCCAAAAGAATGAGACAGTATAATTTAACAATTAAAATCAAAACTCTTGCCATTATCAACCATTCAATCACATCAATATTTTCATGACGATATATTTGACTAAAGTAACTATCGCAGGGCCATGACACCACTAAGTCATTGACCTAAGTAAAATGGGTGGAAGTAGCACACCCTAGGCAGAAGTAACACACCTTTGTATATATTAAGGTTGAAGTAACACACCCCAGGCGAAAGATGTGTTTCCTAATGGTTATGCATAAGTGTTTACAAAAGTTAAATCATTCAAATTACCTAACGTGCATAAATAGAGTGGCAAGATAGTTTATGTTCATCATTAACATTTCCAAGAATATTAACAACCAACCAAGTGGGGTCATTGCCCCAATTCATAATTATTTCATAAGGATAACAATAATTTACATTTGAGAGTAAGAATTTCAACAAGTGAGAATAAGAGAAAGTATTCCAAGAGTTGCCTCATTAGGGGAAAGTTTAGTCATATAAATTTCCTATTATAAATAGGGAGCAGTACATACCTGATCATCACGACTGATCTTATTTCTATAGGGGAAAATTTTCAATCATCCTTCTGCACCTAGAAGTGTTTAATATGCACACACTTAGTCCATGATTATCAATTTTTCATAGAAAGTATATTAAACCTAGTCCAATCACATAATGCCAAGTTAGGGTCTAGGTATACCAATGTATGTATGCCATTATTATGTAAAGTTATATATATGTATATCTATGTATATAACCATTTCATTGGGTTCTATACCAAGGGTGAATTAGATGTATACACATGTGTCATTCTTGTATAAAGTCATGAACAAATATTTTAGGTCAAGATTCAAACTTAAGGATTTTAACTACATTCCTTATACTTATATCATCCTCATATATCCATATTATCTTTATAGATATCACTTTTATAAATTTAAAGGATATTTATCCATAAAAATGGTGAATTGATAACCTGAGAAATGATTATTGGTGATTTAAAATGAGGTCTCTTCTAGGCCCGTATTTCAATATTTATAATTATCCTCAATATTATTCTTTTCAAGTAATATCCTCCTCTCCAGGTTTTCATTATAATAACACTATGTCCAATTGTTCTAGGTGATACATTAATAGGTAATGAACTTACCAATACATGTATGATATAATTTCCTAGGATTATTACTAGGTTTTCATACAATATTAACACTTCTATATCAACTAGTTTTTGAATATATATCATTCAACTTAGTATATGGAGACACATAATCCTAGGTCTTTCATATATAACAAATGGTAAAATGATTAGTTCTATGAATAATATAGTAAGCTACACTTACATTAGCACTAACAAAAGCATGCACATAATAGTAGTTAGAATACAAAGATTGATTATTTGTCTAACTACATTGGAGGATGTATATATATAAATATCTACACATATAAACATTTTTACCCTAGGGTTAAATGGTTGAGGGATTTATATAGTTATCATTTATCTTATTAACTGCATTCATGCTTGCTATTATGTTAACTGATTATTAGTGTAAAAAACAAGAAGATAAAGCTAACCTCTAAAGCATTGGTCATCAGGTTTTGAATATATATCTCAGACGAATTTCAAGGGGAATATCCTAAGGTAGTGTTGTAGTTACCAGTTGTCTTGCAATGATCGACAAAGACCTCAATTGTACTTCCTAGATAGCCCTTTTCAGCCTCTTGGAAGCATACCTCGATATTTTTGAAGAGATTATGACTACTAGTCATCAACAATAAAGCAGACCGTCGCCTATCTCAAGAATTTAGTTCTAGGACACACATAGGGGAAGTGGATGAGGTCTGTTATGGTGTTTGGTGGTCGGCTGGTGATGGACCTGGTGACTCAAGTCATGGGGAGTATTATGACATTAAGGAAAGATGGTATGTAGTTGTTTGATTTTGATGGAGTTGATGATGACCACAACTTTGGTATTACGAGGTGCCATCAGAGTTGATGCTATTGTTGGGATGGAGAACAATGTTTGTAGATGGTGTGATCTAGTAGTGTGGATTTGGAGGAGTGCTAGTTGCAATTCTATAGGATAGGGATTTTCAGAGGTGATTGGGTGTGGTATGGTGATGATTATGGCATGGTTGTGATGTCAATGTAGTCGTAGCCTGTGGTAGCACATCTTTTTGGCACATGAAGTAGGTCCAGAAGGGAAAGGAGGAGCACATGGCATTTTATAGGTTGTTGTTGAGGTTTTATGTGGTGGTTTCATGTCGTTTGGCTATTGGGTGTAGGGTGTTGATGTGATGGCAGTGGCTAAGATTTGTGGAACAGGAGGAAGAAAAGGAGAAGAAGAACCTAGAGGAGGAAGACCAGACCTTAGGCTAAGAGAAGACCCACCATGGTCCAAGGTGGTGTCTTCAGGTGATGATATAGATGAGTTTCTAATCTACAAATGGGGGTGACACATTGAGGGATAAAGTGGTCATGGTGGTGACGACATAAGAATGTGCCTACAGTTGGTGGTTGTGCGGCGATGCCATGTAGTAGGGTGATACGAGGTGGTAGGCAACACAAGGGGTGGCAGGATGAGTATGGTTGAGGTGTATGTCAGACAGCCTGAGACTTTCATCTGAAATGGCACCCCTGGGGAAAGGATGTCGTCTATGGATGGCGGTTGTCACTGCCTTTACAGATGAAACACTAGGTGATAGGGATTCGGGGCACCAAGGGAGTGGTAGAAACGAGGGATACATGTGGTGGTTGTTTCTTGGTCACCTGGCTATTAGGATAAAAGAGATAGGGGATGCAAGCTTGCCACTATGCGCAAGGAGTATAGGTGTCAGTGTCTAGAGTTGGTATGTTAGCGGAGAGAAAAGGGAAGGGTGGAGGAGATATAGGAGATAGAGGGAGAGAGGAATCATAAAGAGGAGAGAGTGTGGATGGTCGTTGTTCAAGGGAAAGATGTCAGTTACCAAAGGGCATCGCCAGTTCTAAAAGGGAAAGAACACTGACATAACATGTGAGATAGTGAGGAGTAACACACATGAGGTGTTACAAGGATCTTATAAACACCATATTAGTTTTAATTCATGGCATTAATATATATTAGGATTTGTACATTCAATCAACTAATTAAGAGATTAATGGTAGTTAATTGACTTGAAATTAAGTGACTATGGTAATTAGGGCATGTGGAAATCAATTTTGGCCTCAAATTTACTTTCTAAAAGCATCTTCTATAATATTTCATTACTTGCATTCTAAGTATTCATTTAATGTACTTATTTCCTTTAATAACACCAATGTGTCACAATATCTTATATTAATTTAGTTTTTTCATCCTTTACTCTTCTAGTATTCTAGAGGATCAAACTTCATTATTTATTTTTATTATGGTATTTTACATTTATAACCTTTATGTGGTGTATATTTGTGAAGCATATCAAAACTAAGTTTCATCTCATAATTTAATTTTTGAGAACAATGATTTATTTTATTTTTATAAAATGGTTCTAAGGAAAGAGGAGGGATGAGTAAGATACCCAGAGTTGGGTATGTTACAACACTCCACCCCTTAAAGAGGATGTCATCCCTGAAATCCACCAAGCTATAGCCCAATATACTTTGCTATAATTTCTAACCAATTATAAGTTTATATTGCTCTAGATAGAGTTAATGTAGTGAGTCCTAGCATGACACACCCACATCACACTTATACACAAAACCCAACATGAACTTATCTTATCCATTCATCAAGTCTTTGTTATCTTCTCATATTGTGTTTTGGTCTGGAGAAATTACAATAAGATTGAGGATTAACAAATCTTAGTTTGTTATGGTTACCTATATGTTTAAGGAGGTATGTATATCCTACTATTTTGATGTTTGGTATCCCTTCCATGATCAGTATCTATATGTAGATTTACCTTTAAGGTCATTCATGTAACAACCACCAAGTCTAAGGACTAACTTGATTGGGACGAAGGACCTCAACATATCACATCACGATTACTATCAAAATCATAATCATTTCTTTTATTTTTTTACAAAAGTAACATTTAAGGAAACATAATTAGAAATTCTTACTCACTATCCTAATTTGATGGTGCCTATAATTGTGTGACATTATTACTTCAAGTTACCCAAGAGATTCTTATTCTAATAACCATTGATTTATATTTTCATAAAAATAAGTTAATGACCCAAGTGTACAAGGATCCACCCCTTAGAAGGACTTTCCTAACCATACATAGATTTGATATGAGTAGCCAACTAGATTATAGCTATTATATTTATTATTCTTCCTATTAAATCCTATATCAACACTTATGCTTAGGGTCGAAGGGTTGAACATGCAAGTTAGAGATTTCTTCGCTAAAGGGCCTATCTACTACTAAAAATTTCTTGTGGTGGTGACTTGGTTCCAAAACCATTGATGAAATCAAGAAAAGTTTTTTTTTTGTAAATATAATATAATAATGAAAATAAGTTTGACAATGAAAACCTAGAGATGGGAA
Organism: Alisma plantago-aquatica; assembly: GCA_963693085.1. Lineage (NCBI taxonomy): Eukaryota > Viridiplantae > Streptophyta > Magnoliopsida > Alismatales > Alismataceae > Alisma > Alisma plantago-aquatica. Next base: position 1,525,336,336 of record OY856409.1, read on the forward strand.
TCCAAAATGGTGCCAAAATGAATCTGAGAACTAGGTCAACCACTTTTTGTTACATACAACATATACTATCACCTTAACATCACTTCATCTTTACAAAAAAGGTTTCTCTATACATGTCATCAAGGAATACATTAGTTATATCAAAATTCTAGTAGGAGGAGATGCAAGTTTCTTCTAGCATGCAATTCATTTCTAGTAGGTCCTACTGGAGACAACCTCTATTATTCCAGCATTCTCTTAATCGTGACTTAGGCCATCACACCCAAAAACATCATTTATTTATAAGAGTGTATAACCATAATAAGAAGAGATTAGGTTTTCTACTTCTCTATTTGGTTTACATCCATGGTGTCATTACAAGCCCAAATGAACTATCTAGTCAAACTACTCCTCATATCACACATCAGGTAACTAGTTAAATGGTGACAATGAGTGATTGGTCAAATCTTTAAGGACAAACCCTAGATGTACATGCCTAACATAACCTCAATGTCGGTGTACACCCAAAGTTTCAATAAAAAGAGTATCCACTATAGATTACAAGATGACTATGCTTTGATATGTCCTCTGCAAAAATAACATGGCACAATATTTTATTATGATCCAACTACATGATCATTCCTTTATATGACAAAGGGAGATAAGAATCATTCCTACCTTATGGGTATGTGAGGGATGAAATTCCAAGTATCATTATTGGAAACTTATATATTCCTTAAAAAATTTGACATTTATGATATATTGCAAGTTTAGCTAACATAGTATCCAACCCTTGGATGGCGCATCTCAAGCAAAACTATGTTGAGATCACTGCATGTTGTAGGAAATACAAGACTAACCTTAAAGAATCTAGTTCATATCATCACTTACTAACATAGAGCGTCTCAAAATCTAAAAATCATGTCAATATTATAAGTTTGTATCAATGCATGCTCTATCCACATAATGCATGTATCCTAGGCATGCTAGAAAACCAAAAAAGAAAAAGGTTTAATGACTTGTACTAGGATTATGCACAATTATGTGAGTTAAAGTCAACCTAGTATCTATAGTAGATGAATTTTCCTCCCCTAAGGCGGGAGGTAGAGACTACTTTCTAAGGGAGTCAACCTTTACATATTAAAAGATAAACCTATAAGGAGTGGATAGGATTGATAGGGGGTGAAACCCTATTTGGTAAACACAATTCAGGTTTTAGTATGACAACAACCTCTAAAGGGTCACCTACCTATTAAGGAACAATCTAGGATAACTTGAAATAGTCTAGTTACCGACTTCTTAGGATCTGATACCATTCTATAATGCGTGGGCCCACTGAATGGTACAAACATGAACCATGAAATATCTAAGCAGCATAAAACATAACTATTTACAAAGTTACAAATTTTTTCCATTTACATAACTATCTCACCATAAAGGGTGGTATGTAAAATGAAAAGGTTACATCTATATACACATAAGCCCGTATGCATAGGGTAACAAAGTTGTCTCGATCTATCCTCAAGTTCACCAATTAGCTCGCGATCATTATGTGTCTTTCCCCTATAAAGAACCTACACTTGGGTGGAGGGAACACCCAAAAATAGGAAAACAAAGTATGAGTCAGCAAAAGCTAAATATGCACATTAGAAGATTAACTAGGGCATTATTTTTCCAAAAGTAACGTAAGATTTTCCCATCAAAGAGGGGGCCATGAAATGTAGGTAAGTTTCAATGAGAAGTAACAAGAGAAGGAATTTCCAAAAGAATGAGGTAGTATAAGTTAACAATTTAAATCACAACTCTTGCCATTTCTACCATCCAATCACATAAATATTTTCATGCCTATATATTTGACTAAAGTAACTATAGCAGGGCCATGACACCACTGACTCATTGAACTAAATAAAATGGGTGGAAGTAGTGCACCCTAGGTGGAAGTAGCACGCCTCTGTATATATCAAGGTGGAAATAGCACACCCCTAGAGGAAGTACTGTGTCCTAATGGTTATGCATAAGCGTCTATGATAGTTAAATTAGTCAAATTATGTAACATGCATAAATAGAGTGTCAAAACAATTTCATTTCACCATTTACATTTATAATAATAATACCAACCAACTAAGTGGGGTCATTGACACAATTCTACATGATAATAATGATTTCAGAAGGATAACAATAAGTTACATTTTAGATAATAAGATATTTAAACAAGTGAGAATAAGAGCAAGTATTCCAAGAGTTGCCTCATTGGGGGAAAATTTAGTCATATAATGCCTAGATATAAATAGGGAGGAGTACATAGCTGATCTTCATGACTAATCTTATTTCTAAGGGGGAAATTTGTCATTCATCCTTCTCCAATTAGAAGTGATTAATATGCACACATTTGGTCCACAATTACCCATTTATCATATAAAATATGTTAAGCCTAGTTCAGTCACCCAATGCAAAGTTTGGGTTTACTTACACTAATGTATGTATGTCTTTATTATGTAAAGTTTTTATATATATATATATATATAAGTATATCTATGTGTGTATATATATATATATCTGTATATCACAATTTCATTAGGTACTACACCAAGGTTGAATTAGATGTGTATACACATGTCATCCTTGTATAAAGTCATGAACAAATATTTTAGGTCAAGATTCACACTTAAGGATTTTAACGAAATTCCTTATACTTCTTTAATCCTCACATATCCATATTACCTTTATGGATATCACTTTTATTAATTTTAAGGATATTTATCCATAAACATGGTGAATTGATAACACGTCAAAAGCTTATTGGTGATTTGAAATGAGGTCTCGCCCATACTTCAACATTTATAATTATCCTCAATACATGTTTTCATTATATTAACACCATGTCCATTTGGTTTTAGGTGATACATTAATAGGTAATGAACTTACCAATACATGTATGATATAATTTCCTAGGATTATGAATAGGTTTTGCATGCAATATTACCGCATCTATGTCAACTAGTTTTTGAATATATAACATCCAACTTGCTATATGGAGACATATAATCCTAGATATTTCATATATAACATATGGTAACATGATTAGTGCTATGAATTATATAGTAAGATACACATACATTAACACTTACAATATCATGTCTATAATAGATCGTTAGAATACACATATTGATGATTTGTCTAAGTGCATTGGAGGATGTATATATATATATATATACATATATATATACATCTCTACATGTATAAACATGTTTACCCTAGGGTTAAATGGTTGTGGGCTTTATATAGTTATTATTTATCTTATTAACTGCATCCATGCTTTCTATTTTGTTAACTGATTATTAGTATGAGAAACAAGAAGATAAAGCTAACATCTAAAGCATTGGTCATCAAGTTTTGAATATAGATCTCAGACAACTTTGAAGCGGTAGATCTTGAGGCAGTGTTGTAGTTTATAGTTTTCTTACAATGATCGAGAGGGACCTCAATTGTACTACCTAGATAGCTCCTTTCAGCCTCTTGGAAACATCTTGACATTTTTGAAGAGATTATGGCTACTAGTTATCGACAACAAGCCAGACTGTCACCTCTCTCAAGAATAGTTCTAGGACACACATTGGGATTGGGGGAGGTGGATGAGGACTATTGTGGTGTCTAGTGGTCAGCATCTGATGGACATGGTGATGCAGGTCGTGGGGAGGATTGTGACATGAAGGAAAGATGGTATGTAGTTGTTTGATGTTTCTTGGAGTTGATGATGTTCAAAAATTCGGTATTGCGAGGTTCCTAGAGAGGGGGAGGTGTCGTAGGAGTTGAGGCTATTTTTGGGCTGGAGAACCATGTTTGTAGATGGTGTGGTCCAGTGGTCCAGATCTAGAGGAGTGCTAGTTGCTAGTCTATAGGATAGGAATTGGCAGAGGTGATTGGGCACAATGTGGTGATGATGGTGGCGTGGTGGTGTTGTCAAGGAGGTCATGGCATGTGGCAGTGTATGTCGTTGGCCCATGTAGTAGGTCCAGAAGGGGAAGGAGTAGATGGCGTATTGCAGATTGTTGCTGAGCTTGCAGGTGGTGGTTTCATGCCATTTGGCTATTGGGTGCAGGGTGTTGATGTGATGGTAGTGGATAAGATTTGTGTAATAGGACGAAGCGAAGGAGAATAAGAACCTAGAGGAGGAAGACCAGACCTTAGGCTAAGAGAAGACCCGCCATGGTCGAAGGTGGTGTCTTCAAGTGATGTTGTAGAAGGGGTTGGATCTATAGATGGGGGTGACACCTCCAAGTGTAGAGGGGCTGTGGTGGTGAGGAGATAAGTATGCTCCTATAGTCGGTGGTTGACGATTATGGTTGTGCGGCGATACCCCATGGAAGGGTGATGGCAAGGAGGAAGGAAACATAGGTGGCAGCATGATGAGTAGGGTCCAGTTGAATGTCAGAGTACTGCAGTCTTTCATCTGCAATGGAGCTACTAGAGAAAGTAGGTCGTCTACAGATGGAGGATGTCCTAGCCATTAGGGATGCTGCACCAAGCGCTAGGGCTTCAGGGTGCCAAGGGAGAGGCAAAGATGAGGGATACAAGTGGCAACTATTTCCTAGTCGCTTGGCTACTGGGTGAAAGGAGACAGGGGTTGTAGGCTTGCTGCTGGGTGCAAGGAGTAGAGGGTGTTATTATAGCACAGAGAAGAGGGAAGGATGGAGGGTGAGAGGAAGGGGAAAGAGGAGAGGGTGTGGAAAACCATCGTTCAAGGGAAAGATGATGCTTACCAAAGGGTGTCATCAGTTTTTTAAGGGAGAGAATGCTAACATAGCGTGTGATATAACAAGGAGTAACACACATGAAGTGTTACAAGGAGCTAATTAATGCCGACTTAGTTTCAATTGATGTCATTGATATATATTGGGGTTTGTACATTCAATCAACTAATTAAGAGAATAATGGGAGTTCAATTTACTTGAAAATAAGTACCTATGGTAATTAGGGAATGAGGAATTTGATTTTGGCATCAAATTTACTTTTTGAAAGAGTCTTCTATAATAATTCATTACTTACACTCTAAGTATTCATTTAATGTTCTTATTTCCTTTAATAACAACAATGTATCACAATATTTTATATTAAGTTGTTTTTTCATCCTTTACTCTTCTAGTATTCTATAGGATCAAACTTCATTATTTCGTTTTTTATGATTAATTTACATTTAAACCATTTGTGGTGTATATTTGTGAAGCATGTTGGAACTAAGTTTCAACTCATAATTTATTTTTTGAGAACAATGATTTATTTTATTTTGATAAAATGGTTCTAAGGAAAGAGTAGGGATGAGTAGGATACCCAGAGTTGGGCATTGTACAACACTCCACCCCTTAAAGAGGATTTCGTCACCAGAATCCACCAAGCTATAGCCCAATATACTAAGCTATAATTTCTTACCAATTATAAGTTTCTATTGCACTAGATATAGTTAATCTAGTGAGTCCTAGAATAACACACCTACATCACACTTATACATGAAACCCAACAAAAACTTATCTTATCCATTCATCAAGTCTTTGTTATCTTCTCATATTATATTTTTTCGGGGAAATTACACTAAGATTGATGACTAACAAAAACTTTAATTCGTTACGGTTACCTACATGTTTAAGGCGGTCTCTAAATCCTACTATTATGATGTTCGATATCCCTTCCATGATCGGTCTCTATAAGTAGATTTACCTTTAGGTCCATTCATATAACAACCACCAAGAATACAGACTAACTTGATTGGGACCAAGGACCTCAACATATCACATCATTATTACTATCAACATCATGATCACTTTTTTTACCAAAGTAACATTTATGGTGGAATAATTAGAAATGCTTACTCACTATCCTTATTTGTTGGTGCCTATAATTGTGTGACATTATTACTACAAGTTACCCAAGAGATTCATATTCTAATAACCATTAATTTCTATTATTCATTAAATAAAGTTAATGACCTAAGTGTACAAGGACCCACCCCTTAAAAGGACCTTCCTAACCATACATTTATTCAATATGAGTAGCTGACTAGATTATAGATATTCTTACATATTCTTCTTCCTATATCACACTTATGCTTAGGGTCAGAGGGTTGAACATGCAAGTCAAATATTTCTTCACTAAAGGGCCTATCTACTACTAAAACATTATTGTGGTTGTGACTTGGTTCCAAAACCATCGATGAAATCTGAAAAAGTTTTTTTTTGTAAAAATTATATAATAATGAAAAAAAGTTTGACTATGAAAACCTAGCGACATGAATCCAAAATGGTGCCAAAATCAATCTAAGAACCAAGTCAACAACTTTTTGTTCCATACAACAAATACTATCACCTTAACATTACTTCATCTTCACAAATGAGGTTTCTCTACACATGTCATCAATACAACAATCATATCAACATTCTAGGTTAGGGGGAGATGCAAGTTTCTTCCAGCAAGCAATTCATTTCCTATAGGTCCTACTAGACATAACCTTTATTATTCCACTATTCTCTTAATCATGACATAGGCCATCACACCCCAAAAAATCATTTATTTATAAGATTGTGTAACCGTAATAAGAAGAGATTAAGGTTTCTACTTCACTAGTTGGTTTACATCCATGGTGTCATTACAAGCCCAGATGAACTAGCTAGTCAAACTACTCCTCATATCACACATCAGGTAATGAATTAAATGGTGGCGATGAGTGAGTGTTCAACTCTTTGAGGACAAACCATAGATGTACCTAACTCACATAACTTCGGTGTCAGTGTACACACAAAGTTTCAATAAAAAGAGAATCCACTATAGATTTCAACATGACTATGCTTTGATACATCCTCTAGGAAAATAACATGGCATAAAGTTTTATTGTGTGATCCAACTACTTGATCATTCCATTATATGACAAAGGGAGATAAGAATCATTCCTATCTTATGGATATGTGAGGGATGAAATCCCAAGTATCGTTACTGGAAACCTATATCTTCCTTCAAAAACTCCTCATTTATGATATATCACAAGTTTAACTAACATAGTATCCAACCCTTGGATGGCACATCTCAAGCAAAGATGTGTTGAGATAATTGCATGTTGTAGGAAAGACAAGCTTAACCTTAAAATATCTAGTTCATATCATCACCTACTAACATAGAGAATCTCAAAATCTAAAATTCATGTCAATATTATATGCTTGTATCCATACATGCTTTGTCCACATAATCCATGTATCTTAGGCATGCTAGAAAACCACAAAAGAAAAAGGTTTAGTGACTTATACTAGGGTTATGCACAATTATGTGAGTTCAAGTCAACCTAATCTCTATAGTAGATGAATTGTCCTCCCCTAAGAAAAGAGGTAGAGACTACTTTCTAAGGGAGTCAACCTTTACATATAAAGCTACACCTATAAGGAGAGGGTAGGATTGATAGGGGGTGAAACCCTACTTAGTAAACACAATTCAGGTTTTGGTATGACAACATCCTCTAAAGGGTCACCTACCTATTAAGGAACAATCTAGGGTAACTTGAACTAGTCTAGTTACCAACTGCTTAGGCTATAATGCCATTCTATAATAAGTGGAACCCGATAGTGGTCCCACTCAATGGTACAAACATGAGCCATGAAATATCTAAGAATTAGAAAATATAACTACTTACAAAGTTACAAATTGTTTCCATGTACATAACTTTCTCAATATAAAGGGTGGTACGTAAAATGAAAAGGTTACATCTATGTACACATAAACCCATATGCATAGGGTAACAAGGTTGTCTCAAACTATCCTTATTTTTACCAATCAGCTCAAAGCCATTATGCGTCTCTGCCCTATAAAGCACCCACACTTGGGTGATAGGAACACCCAGAAAATAGGAGACTAACTAGGGCATATTTTATTTCAAATGCAACGTAACATGTTCCCATCAAAGAGGGGCCCATTAAAACTAGGTAACTTTCAATGAGAAGTAATAAGAGAGGGAATTTCCAAAAGAATGAGGTAGCATAATTTAATAATTAAAATCACAACTCTTTCCATTATCAACCATCCAATCAGATAAATATTTTCATGCCGATATATATTTGACTAAAGTAACTATAGAAGGGCCATGACACCACTAAGTCATTGACCTAAGTAAAATGGGTGGAAGTAGCGCACCCTAGGCAAAAGTAGCACGCCTCTATATATTTCTAGGTGGAAGTAGCACACCCCATGTGGAAGTATCGTACCCCATGTGGAAGTAGCATCCCCTAATGGTTATGCATAAGCGTTTATGATAGTTAAATTAGTCAAATTACCTAACATGCATAAATAGAGTTGTAAGACAATTTACATTCTTCAGTCGCATTTCCAAGAATAATAACAACCAAGCAAGTGGGGTCATTGACCCAATTCAACCTGATAATAATTATTTCAGAAGGATAAAATAATTTACATTTGAGAGAATAAGATATTTCAATTGGTGAGAATAAGAGCAAGTATTCCAAGAGCTTCCACATTAGGGGAAAATTTAGTCATATAAATGCCCAGTTATAAATAGGGAGGAGTACATAACTGGTCTTTGTGAGTAATCTTATTTCTAAGGGAAGAATTTTTCATTTGTCCTTCTCTACCTATAAGTGTTTAATATGCACACATTTAGTCCACGATTATCCATTTATCATTGAAAGTATATTATGCCTAGTCCACTCACCTAATGCCAAGTTATGGTTTAGGTATGCCAATGTATGTATTTCATTCTTATGTAAAGTTGCATATATGTATATATAAGTACTATACCAAGGGTGAATTAGATGTGTGTACACGTTCCATTCTTGCATAAAGTCATGAACAAATATTTTAGGTCAAGATTCACACTTAAGGATTTTAACTACATTACTTATACTTATATCATCCTCATATATTCATATTACCTTTATAGGTATCACTTATATAAATTTCAAGGATATTTATCCATAAACTTGGTGAATTAATAACACAAGAAAACATTATTGGTGATTTAAAATGAGATCTCTTCTAGGATCATACTTCAACATTTATAATTCTACTCAATATTATTCTTTTCAAGTAATATCTTCCTCTCCAGGTTTTCATTATAATAACACTATGTCCATTTGGTTCAAGGTTATACATTTATAGGTAATGAACTTACCAATACATGTATGATATAATTTCCTTAGATAATTACTAAGCTTTTCATACAATATTACCACATCTATATCAACTAGTTTTTAAATATAGAACATTCATCTTAGTATATGGAGACACATAATCCGAGGTCTTTCATATATAACATATAGTAAAATGATTAGTTCTATAGATGATATACTAAGATACACATACATAAGAACTAACAAAAGCATGTGTGTAATAGTCGTTAGAATACACAAATTGATGATTTGTCTAAGTGCATTGGAGTATGTCTATATATACATATCTACATGTATAAACATGTTTATGTTGGGTTATGTGGAGAAAACATGTGCGACAGAAGCAAAAAAAATAAATTTCCACGCAACCCAAAATAGGATCTCATTGACAACAATGTATTTGTAAAGTGTGTTCGCGGGATATACCTTATCGCGGAGAAAGCTCGGCGATATTCCGCTGCATGATGGTGTGCAACATTGCTGGCCTACACAGATGGTACTTCTCTCCCGTTCACTGAGTACGTCATGGGATGATCCGGTGGCACTCCTTTTGTGTGGTTATGTACGCCACTTGTAGCTCGTATGGATGGTCATTGATGTCCTCCGAATGTAGGTGTCTCAGGGTCTACATCTTTACTTCGTCCACCCAGATGGACTGGAACTCCACGTCATGCTTCCTAAGCCGAAGAGAAGGAGTAGTCTCTGTGCTATGACATTCTAGCATCACGGTGCTCTCCTTTTTCTCCTGAGGATGGTGACAACTAGGGTTTATGTATGTGTGCGTAAACTAAAAAGCCTCTCTCAATATCTTATAAAGATATCGGCCGTCAAGCCCCTTTTAAATAGGACATGAAAGGAGGAAGGGTTTCCTAAACCCACAGATATACAGAAAGACTGTGTTAATTTAAATGCTCATAGATTAATTAGAATATTATGAAATTAATTAATTAACTAAATAATTGTATTAATTGTTTAATTAATATCCAACTCTATGCAATCGATCGGGATGGCTCTATGGGCATATATACCAACAAACTCCCACTTGCACTTAGAGCCAGTCACTCCAATTAATTGGCTCAAACATTTTAATATATTCCAATATCATTCTAATGGATTACATAAACATTTTAGTAATCAATGTGATTTGGAACAATTCCAATCAAATCCACAATCTTACTCGTATTCCAACATATCCTATGTGTGTGACCCGGTAGGCTCCAAATTACATTGGCAGTGATATCTATAATCATATTATGATTTCACAAGAAATGATTGGTATCTAGAAAGACTTCATTGCCACCTAAGTAATTGGAGAATTTGGAGAACAACTTAACCTATCATTCATGATTGGTGTTACAGTGATTGTATGGTTCCTTTGTCACTGATATCTGGATTGAACTCGAGTCATGGAATTGTTATCCTCTTCAATGTTTAATCCATCTTCCTTGAACTAGAGAAGACTGTCTGAGATATATGTAAGCTCAATATCACATATTGACTCACATCAGCATGGCCATGCATTTCTCAATCTCGCTTATCAAGTGGTCGGAATATCAAACTCATGTAGGTAGGAAAAATTCCTTCTACATCACTCATAGTCATCCCCATGTGTCACATTGCACTCAAGCACCATCTTCATGGAAATCCTTATTCAGGACCACAGTGGATGATGTCAAAGTACACCGAACGACATGTGATAAGTGTAGTGACTTTAGGTCTAAGAACCATAATCACCACCATCATTATGAGATGTGACACTAACTTCCAATCATGGTATGTATGTGTCACTCTCAAGGTGGGTCTGTCTGATACACTATTCTCTAACAACTATGTATTTGGTTTGATATCTCCATATCATGGATAATGAGATTCTTCCATCAACCAACATACAGTCTAATCTTATGTGTTATTTATGTCTATGGATATTTCCTTAATAACAACTGATTAGGGACAAAACAAGAATACATACTCTTAGCATACATATGATCTCACTGTTCAGGTCATCAACCTGAAGACATATGTCATTGAGTATATTATTTTGTAGACATCTATAAGTTTTATGGTCATCTCACAATATAAAACACAAACATATTGATTGGAAACTTTCCTTTATTGATATGATCAATGTAGTACTACAAATTGTTTACATCTTATCCCATTACAATCATAAAATGATAGTCTCTATGGGCATGCATACCAATAGATTCCCGCTTGCACTTATACCCAATCACTCATGAATATCAATCCAAGTGATCCAACATGTCTGTCATGTTTCTGATGTGAAAGTGCTTTTGTGAGCGGGTCAGCCACATTGCTTTCTGTAGGTACTCTGCAAATCTTCACATCTCCTCACTGTACATTCTCTCATATGAGATGGAACCGCCATAGAATATGTTTGGAATGTTGGTGCGATCTTGGTGCTTTAGCTTGTGCAATTGCTCCATTATTTTCACAAAATAACTCAATTGCATCACTAGTTCTTGGAACCACTCCAAGTTCAGAAATGAACTTCTTGATCCACACAACTTCCTTTACAGCATTAGACGCAGCAATATATTCCCCCTCTATTGTAGAATCCACCACCGTCTCATGCGTGAAACTGTTCTAGCTCACATCTCTATTGTCCAGGCAAAACACAAATCCATATTGTGATCTAAAGTCATCTTTGCAGTTTGGAAGCTAACATTGGTGTAACCCTTTACCACAAGCTCTTCCTCACCACCGTATACCAAGAATTGATCTTTAGTCCTTCTCAAGTACTTTAGGATGTTCTTCACGACTATCCAATGACATTCACCTGGATCTGACTGATATCGACTCGTCATGTTCAAAGCATATGACACATCAGGACGAGTACATAACATCGCGTACATGATAGATCCAATTGCTGATGCTTGTGGAATCTTACTCATGCACATCCGTTCATCACATGAACTAGGACATTGGGCTTTAGATATCGTAACTCCATGGGACATGGGAAAGTTATGTCTCTTAGAACCCTCCATGATAAACCTCTTTTACACCTTGTCAATGTATGTGCTCTGGCTTAGGCCTAAAAGCCTTCTAGATCTATCTCTATAGATCTTGATTCCTAGTATATATGATGCTTCACCTAAATCCTTCATATAGAAGGTCTTCCCCAACCAAGTTTTTACTATCTAAAGATTAGGGATGTCATTTTCCATCAATAATATGTCATCCACATACAATCTGAGAAATACAGCTATACTCCCACTAACCCTTTTGTAAACACAAGGTTCATCTTCATTTTAACTAAAGCCAAACTTTTTGACTACTTTGTCAAAACATAGATTCCAGCTCCGAGATGCTGACTTCAATCCATAGATTGACCTTTGTAGCTTACAAAATTGATTGGCTTCCTTCAGATTGATAAAACCCTCATGTTGTATCATATACACATCCTCGAGTAAATTCCCATTAAGGAATGTTGTTTTAACAACCATCTGCCAAATGTCATAATCATGATAAGCTGCAATGGAAAGCATGATCATCATGGGTTTAACCATGGCAACTGGTGACAAGGTCTCATCATAAACAACACCTTAAATATGAAGGAATCCTTTGACAACCAATCTACCTTTATAGGTTAGAACATTTCCATCCATGTCGATCTTCTTCTTGAAGACCCACTTGCACCATATGGGTTTTACCTCTTCAGGTGGATCCATCAAGGTCCATACCTTGTTTGTGTACATGGATTCCATCTCAGATCTCATGGCTTTGAGCCATTTCTCAGATTATGATCCCTTAGTAGCTTCTAGATAGGAAGTTGGCTCATCTGTTATGCCCAATTCGTCACTGTCTTCCATCATGAGAAATCCAAATCTCTTAGGCTCAAGTCATGTGCTACATGTAAGGACCCTGACCTTCGTTTTGGGCTTATCCTATTTTCTTTGCCTAAACCTTGTGATTAGAGGCTTGCCTAATCACATGAGGTGTGATTATGATTGTTATGCTTTGTTGCGGCTCTTTTTGGCGCAACTTGCAATTTACCCAAGTTCTAGGACTTCCATGCAAGATTGTCACATTGAGAGGCATCTTTGTCTCTCTTTGCATCCTCTACAGTTAAGAGGATGAGTGGGGCACCTTGTTTGATTTGTTTGGGGCTCGTTTGGGCTTGTTTGTTTGGTTTTGGGCCTTGGGGTGTGGCCTTGTTGCCTTGTATCGGGCAAGAGAGCTTCCCTTGACACGCTGTGTTGGCTGTGGTGTGTCAGGCAGAAGGTGTCTCGGCCAAGTGGTGTTGGAGGTGTGTTGGGTTGTTGTGTTGGGTGACACACTCCCCCTCCACCTAACCTCATTGACATCACCCTATTATGGACATGTGGCATTTGCTTGCTAGCAAGAGGAAGGCATTGGACAAGTGGAGCTAGACGAGCTAGCATGTGGCTTTTCTCCATGGACAAGTGCACTTAGGGAGGACGACACCTTGCTTGCTTCTATCCTTTACCCCCTTCTATATATACTCTTCTTTTCTCTTGCTTGGGATCTCTTTTCCCCTTAGTCGTTTACTCTCTCCCTTGCAAGCTGAGAATGAGGAGAAGAAGGAGAGGAGGTGGTCGATATACCTTGTTGCTGCTGCTGCTTTCATCTCTTCTCTAGTTGGTGGCCGAAGCTTGGAGGAGGTTCTTGGAGCTTGGAGCATAGAGATTTGCACTTAAGGCGGGTTACATAACTTCTCACCTAGCTATACTATCTATTTTATATGGACAAAATACTACATGCTAGTAACGCTCATGCTTTAGCTAGTAATGTTGATGTCCGATACATCCCCTAGATCAGGTTGGGCATTATAATATATCTACCTTTGTGTTGGACGATCCTTTTAGTAGTGTGTCCTTGGGAAAAACCCCTATCTCACTTTGGTGTTGAGAGGTGAGCCTATGGTGTTGGGTGACACAGTGAGTTGGTTTGGCCGATAGAAGTGCTGAACTACCTAGTTGCCTGATATGCTTGAGTTTGACAATACCCATCAATCAACCTAGTTTTTGCGAGGTGAGCCAACGCTCTTGTTGATCTTGGGCAATATGGTGAAGTTGCCTGATATCTCTCCTGTTACAACCCCAATTTTGTGTGAGTTTTCATAATTGAAAAATAATGATTTTGTGAATTTGGACTTGATTGAAAAGTTGTATGCTTTGGTTCAAACAATGGGTTATTTTGCAAATATCCCTTTTGATAGGAATTTCGTGATTCCTATTATTAGATAAATCCATTAATGGATATAAAAGAAAAGAAAGGAGGAAAAGTCCAAATAATTGAAAAGGATACAAGATAATGAATATTAAGCAAAATAATTATGAGGAATACATGGAAATCTCTAGAAAGTGGCATTAAAGGCCACAATTGAATAAATTTGGTTTATATGTGATTTATAATAAAAGAAATAGGAAAAGAGGAAAGGAAATGAAAGATAATGAGAAACCCTTGCAAAAGAATATTCTGATAAAGAGATAAGAAAGATAATGAGAAACAATGGATGTATATGCATCTAGAAGGATAATAAGTATCCTTAAAAAGGAATTTCAAAATAATATATTTTCTTGGGGTCCAAGGAGTCCCAATGAATAAGAAGAAAGAGAAAATGCAAAATAATACAAAATAAGAAGATAATATGATATATAATTAATGATTTTTTGGTATTATCCAAAAGAGATACTTGTTAACTAAGAAATATGAATAATCAAGGAAGGAAATAGACAAGAAGTCTTGGTACGACAACAATACACGAAAATAAATTATTAGTGGACCATGTTTTTCTAAGAACCAGTTTGTCCCTTGTTATTTCTCGTACCCTCTAGGGTTTCCTCCAAGGAGTGTATCTATAGAGAGATATAGGAACCCTTAAAAAGAACCCATACTTTCCAGAAGTCCCAGTTTTCAATGGGAAGCCCAGAGAGGAAGTCTCCTTCATAGAAATGCTCCCTTTCCCATGTTCTTCCTAGCTGCACCTAATTGTTCCACAAGACAAGATAGACTTGAATCCGGTCTAGAATCATGGCTTACATAGCTGAGATGAGATTGTTAGAACACAACCTCACCTTCCTCCTTCCTCCCTTCTCTTGGACACGATGAGGGTCAAGACCTACACATAGAATAACTGATTACAGTCACCTTGGCTATGCCTTGCAACCGCTAGCATTGAGCAAGGAGAGCGGGGTCTCTCTGGCCCTTACGGAGGCTGTACAGGAAGGCACATGCGGAGTGGGGGAGGTTAACGATCAGAACAGTCGGGCAATAGCACTGCCACACCTTGCAGAATCAAGGGAGTCTGATCATTAGGGTTTTCCTGAGGAAGAAGATGCCCAGAAGTTCAGAGCTCGGTGATGGATATGCTAACAGAGTCGAGGGAGAGTTGGTGGCAACCCTCTTTCTTTGTGGTGGCCAGCAGATGCAACTGCGGCAATAGCTTTGTTGGCTACTGCAGGAGAGACATCATTGTTGGGCTCTACATCGTGCCGAGTCTCGGGCGAATAGGACCATGAGGAAGGGGGGCGACAGACTTTGTGTAGGAACGGGAGTTGGTGGCCTACCTGTGGAGCCAGCAGTAGGCGCACGGCTTCACACCGTTGCAGGCGTCGCGTGAAGGAAGGAAGACGATAAGAGCAAAATGACTCTTCTGCCAAAACTAGCACGTTCAACAACCAAGGGCACGAGAGTCCTTTCACACCTAATCAAGAGCCGGACCAGATTAATACAAGGTAATTTTTTTTCTTCTGATGTGGCAGCACATGTTTGGTCCAGATAATGATAACTTCAAATAATTCTAGAAATAAATCGGTAATTCAAAATTAGATAAGTTATATATGAATTTTGCTCAGAAAACCAAGAGGAATTCATTAAAAATGGTTTTAGAGGCTAATTCCTCTTGCAATTCGAAAAGTAGTGGAAGTTATCAACTTTAATACGTTAATGATTAAGAAACCCTATTTTGAGACGATTAATGTATTTAGAAGGGTTTTATGGATGATTAAAGTTGGTATTAAACTGTTAATTATAAAAAGGTACATTAAGAACAAAAGGATGAACTTTGCACATAATTGGGTTAATTTAGAGTTTCATGCGCATAAATAAGCTTTAATGGGCCTTGAAACCCTAATATTAGTTTTGTGACTCCTAATGGCTTTAACTATCCAAAATCGTGAATAAAGCTAAGATATGATGATTCTAAGATATTTTGAGTATAAAAGTTCCTAATTGTGGATAAATACCCTTAATGTAGCAATTAGGGTTTTCTAATGGTTAAATGTGGTTTTAGTGATAAATACAGATAAGTTGTTGTTTTGAAAGGAACAAAACATTACGATTAGCCCTAATGATCGTATCATGTCTTAAAAGGGCAAACATAGTAGTTTTAATGAAAAGAGGCATAATGGACTCAATGGACATTTAATTGTGCCTTTAAATCGAAATTTAGTATATATGTTGTTAAAAGGTAACCTTAATATTTTTCGTGATGAATAGATCAGATAATTAGGGTTTGTGAATAATTGTATAAAATTAGGGTTTAAAATAGTAAAAGATGAAGGGAAACCCTAATTGCAATGGAAACCCTAAAAGTGGACTAGAAACCCTAGGAAGTGAGCTAGGTTTAATAGATCTTGATGGCATGATCAATAATAGGAAATTTTATGATTATTTTAGGATCTTGTTATGTGTGCTTTCTTTCTTGGATTTCTAACTTGCATGGAATATTTCTATCTCAAATCAGCCTGACAGGTATGTGGTTTCGCTTATGGATAATCGCGTTAGTTTCACGGACATTCCCGAATGTTTTTATCGGTTGCCTAAAAATAACTACTTGTATGACTTTTATTTCATGCAACTATAAAGTGACTATGATTACCACCATAAGTATGTATACATGAGTGGCTCAGATCCTGGTCCTCCTCTGTGGCTTTGCAAAGGCTAAAAAGGGTAACCTAGAGCAAGGTCTAGGCTATCATGAGTTACAAATTGGGCTACCCACGTGTAGTGCCATGAGACTCTTTAGCACACCATGAGTTCAGGAGTGGGCTACCTACGTGTAGTGCCATGTGACTCAACCCTAGATATTGATCTACCTATTATGTAGGATCATGTGGGGTTTAATGGGGATCTACCATAAGGAAGGTAGCATCCAGGTCCACTGCAGGGATAGTGCAGAGGCTAGGATATGTATGGATTGAGTAGTTATATTTAAAGATGTAAAGTTTGCTTCCTAAACCATAATTTCTTGCAATATGTTGTTATAGTTAATTGCACGATTATTATTTCCCCCACATACTAGCATAATTCATTTATGCTGACAGACATTTTGTTTGTCGGCATTTTAGGTACAAGTGAAAAGAACCAACAGTAAAGTGGCATATGTGGAATTAAATGAGAATTAAAGTATAAGGAGGATTAGTTAGAATAGACTCCGGATATGGATAGAAGTAGATATCCAAGTTTTTGAAAAAAGGTATGCAAAGTTAAATTTTATTACAATCCTTCAGTTTAGTTTAGTAGAATTTGATAATTCTTATGGATTATTTGTCGAACCTTTGATCCGGAAATTGGGATAACGGCTCTGAACTCTTGGTCTCCCTTAATTGGGGGTTACTGGGAGGCGGGGTCATTACAATTGGTATCAGAGCATAGGTTCCTCATTTAATCCTTAATAATTATTAAATTTTGCAAACTCTATAGAACCCAAGGGAGTTATTAGAGAAATTTCCAAAAGATAGAGGTGTCTAGAAAAGGATCACGTCTGGGGGCTAGTAAGATTTTCCTTCGCACTGCTAGTCGGAATATGAGGACTCCCAGATTAGTGTGATTGCCTAGCCAATGTCTCAGGATTGGACTCAAAATAAGATACATTTAGGACTCTCTCATCTTGTTCATCCCTTCTCAACTCAAATGTTGTTAAGGACTATAAGGATTAGGGTTTTCTCTCTTTTCCTCACCCTCTTAAGGTATGGGTAAGGTTTATAAGGTTTAAGGAATCCTCCACCAAATTAATGAAAAGCATGTAAATAAGATGTCATGGACATAAGCTTAATAGATTAAGCGTAAAATAAAAAATAGATACATGCTTAGATCGTAAGACATAAGTTGTCATTCCCTCAGGAAAGACCCGAGGCTAGGCATTCTTGTCAGGAGGATAAGTAAAGAGAGTTAGTTTTGGAGATAGAGACCTCCATTATAAGTAGAGACCTGGAATATTCTCTAGGGATGATGCTAACCTTAACCCTAAGTGGGGGTTAGAGAGAGAGATGACCTGATGAGTTAGATGTCAGGGTAGACCGGGTGTTTGGATGGACATGCCTTTGGATTCCATATGATCCATGAGAGGTTGGATGACCTAGCACCTTTGGAAACCCAACCCTGGAAAGGGTCATGCATGTTAGAGTGAAGGATATCTCGTTCAATGATGAGGTTAGTGAAGGACCTATAGAAACCCTATGGGCTTATGCAAGTAGGGCATAGCATGCACCCAAAGTACGTCAGTAGTGCTGACATTAGGCTAGAACCCTGGCCAGGAGAGTATGATGGATAGCTTATGAGATAAGCATTCAGGGCTATGGATGATCTTGAGCAAACATAATAGGCTTCACCCACGTGGAGGTATGCTTGTGAGCTTGATCCTTCTTAGAGAGAGAACCTCTAGTAGTAAGGCTAGTGGTGGATTTAGCTCGAGAGAGAGAGAGCAGGACCCAAACAAGAAGGTTGGAAGCCTAGACTCCAAGATATGAGGAACAATGGGGAGTTGAGGATGATGGGACCTATGTGGATGATAGTGGTTGCCTCATGCTTGATCCCTGGGGACTGATGATATCTTGGGTGCCATTAGAGGAACCAAACCCTAGAGAGAGGATGGGGCTTCTGGTACTATGTGCCTATGGTATAGGTGTTTACCGTCTGAGATAGGAAGAAGAGTTCCTTAGACCTGGAGAGGTTTAGAAACAGGTTGTGAGGCCTTGTACCTTTTTGGTTGTCCTTGAGGAGGACTCAACTCTGAAGTGTTGCTTGAGTAGAAGGATCATGGGAAGTGCATGTCATACTCTTTACATGTTTGGTTCATGGTTAAAGGTTGAGCATGCAGTTGGACACCCAAAAGTGAACATAGGGTTCCTAGGCCTAAGAGAGGAAGTGGTGTACCTGATGCTCATGATAAGATTTGAGTTTCTATAGTTTCAAGCATGGAACTTCTCATGGTTAGAGGAAAGAGAAACCCCTTAAGTTTAATGTAAGTTGGATGAACCCCTCACAGTAAAGTTGATGACATGGGAAAGTAGGTGGTCTGCTTGTACCTTAGTAGCTTGCTAGGGTTAAGCATGCTTATGTGGATGTAAAACCTAGATCTATGGATGTTGGTGACCTTTATTATCAAGAGATAGTTTCCTCCCATCATGGGAGAAGGACCCTGTGGTAGGATGTATACTAGTTTTGTTGGTTTAAGGTAACCTAAAGAGGTCTCATAGGATCTTGAGAAGCTAAGTGAAAAGTACATGGTTTGGGAATGAACCTGTAGACCCATAGATAACCATCTCTAAGTGCATGTGGATGTGTTACCATGGAGGTAATCGGTATGGGGCCTGACCAAGGTAGGTAGGTCACCATGACCCCTATGAAAGGATGAAAGATAGCCCCATGATTGCAGAGAGAGATGATGAAGTCTTGGGTAAGGTTCTAAGTTGGACATGTACTATGTAAAAATCCTAAGTCTATCCTAGGGTCAGGTGGGGATAAGACCGATGGAAGTGGGAGTTGCCTAATTCCCTAGTTGCACATGACCATAGGGTCGGGAGGTAACATCTATCATTGTTTGAGGGCCATGGGTTAGGAGATTGATCACCTTCATGAACTCATGGGACCCAAGGGGAAGATGAATAGGGCACTCTCTGGATGCATAAGGGAAGAGGGATGACCCCTAAAGTACCGACACCCTATAGACCTAGAGGAGATGACCAAGGGATGTGTGTAAACCCCAGTAGCTTTGAGACCAGTCTTCCATGGAAGTAACTTTGATATTGAGTGATTCGTGATGTAGAGACATATGTCTCACATTTCATTTTAGATTTAAAGGTGTAATGGCAAGGTGGGATATGCCATCTCTACTCTTGGAATGGGAAGAACTTTGTATTTGGACTGTAGCCAAATCCTTATTTCCTCTTGTTATGAGAGTGAGAGATAGGACAGTACGCATGCCATACACCAAGGATAAAGATGATGTGAGTTGGAACGTTGCTACAAGGTATGATGATAGAGATGATCACATACCCTGGTGGAGTGAATGATACATGGATGGTTTACAAACACTAAGAGAATTAAGGTAGTCATCTTATAAGGATATTTTTATAGGAGCTATGTGGAATTTGCAAGTTATACAAGGTTGAGTTTGAAAACCAAGAGGATGAGTTCATAGTTTTCTTGATAAAGATAGACTTAGGGTTTGAGATGAGATGACAAGTGGAATACATGGAGGTGTATGTCTTCAACATTACCTAATACCTATGGATGTCAAGTGGTAATGGATGCTCTGGTTGAGATATAGCTGCCTAGTTTGGCTAGAGGCTAGAAGAGGTTGTTCGGCTAACCCTAAGTTTGGAAAGGAGATAAGTTTGGTTAACACTCAGATGTAACGGGATATGTTGATCGAGTTAGTGGTTGCTTGGTTAGCCAACCTAGGCCTTGATGTAATAAAAGGATGGTTGTAGAACCTCAGATGCACTTCTTTGGAAAAGAAGGTGATGAAACCCCGAATAGAGTGGTTTAGGGTTTCCGAGGAATAAATCTTGAGGAATCATGACATATAGGAGATCATGACTTTAAGATCACCATACACCGTACTATGAAGATAGTAAGTGATAGTAGTACTTTAGTGGCTTAAGATGATGTTGCATGTGGTATGTTGCCATGCATGACATGAGGTGAAGGATGAGCACCGATAACCCAATGCATGGATATAAAGGATAAAGAGTTCCCGAGAGGGAATGGCAGTTCATCTCTATGGATGTTATGGTAAGTCTCCCCTAAACCAAGGAAGGTCAAGATGCAATATGGGTTAGGATAGATCTCCTTACCTAGATGACATACGAGTATTGTTAAGGGATAGATCAGGTTGAACTACTTGTAAGAGAGAGAGAGAGATGGTTCAACTACACCATGATGCGGGTTCAAAAGTTCTTGAGTATAACCTAAAGATTCACTTCCATAAGGTGGAAGTAGATACAGGAAGAACTCAATGTTAGTATAGTTTATCACCCTAACTAAGGGTTAGTATGATCCAGACTAGAGTGTTTGATGAGAGCATGTGTTCTCATTCAGGATGATACATGGAGACAATTCTTGTCTTCTATAAGATGTGATGATAACCACCATAGCCAATATCAGGATGTAAAGAAGCTCTGTAAGGGAGGGTGTGTCGGTCACCACTTTATTAAGATGATGTTGGTAAAGGGGCCTCACAAAGGTCAGAAAAGGACCACAGTGTGTGCAGATGAAGTCACTTTGATCGAACAATGGCCGAAAGAGAGCCCAGGGGTGACATGAGTCGTGAGCTGATGCAAAGCAGACTGACATGCAGTTCACTGTGGGAGGAGATGTGATATGAAAATATGACCACTCTAAGTTATAGCTAAGAGAACTGAGTCCCCGATACATGGGTTTTTTTGAGATGGATTGGGAGAGAAGGTTATGTTTGACCTTACCCCTCAGGATAAAGTAATGTGTGATGAGTTCCATGTGTCCAATGTAGAACACTATGTGAGGTACCCTAGCCATGTACAGAGCAATTAACCTAGTGAGCCCCAAGGGAGGCTAAAATGACATGAGTCACCTGTGAGGTTTATAGAGGCCAAGGTGGAAGAAATCAGAGAAAAGAATATGGAATGATAAAGGTTCTTTCGAAGCGTCGTAGATAAGGTAAAGCCACATAGGGGCCAATGATGGGCATGGAAAAGTCTTATCCTGAATTGTTTTTTTTTCTTGATGGAACTTTGAGGACAAAATTCTTATAAGAGAGGAAAGATGTTACAACCCCAATTTTGCGTGAGTTTTCATAATTGAAAAATAATGATTTTGTGAATTTGGACTTGATTGAAAAGTTGTATGCTTTGCTTCAAACAATTGGTTATTTTGCAAATATCCCTTTTGATAGGAATTTCGTGATTCCTATTATTAGATAAATCCATTAATGGATATAAAAGAGAAGAAAGGAGTAAAAGTCCAAATAATAGAAAAGGATACAAGATAATGAATATTAAGCAAAATAATTATGAGGAATACATGGAGATATCTAGAAAGTGGCATTAATGGCCACAATTGAATAAATTTGGTTTATATGTGATTTCTAATAAAAGAAATAGGAAAAGAGGAAAGGAAATGAAAGATAATGAGAAACCCTTGCAAAAGAATATTTCGATAAAGAAATAAGAAAGATAATGAGAAACAATGGATGTAATGCATCTAGAAGGATAATAAGTATCCTTAAAAAGGAATTTCGAAATAATAGAATTTCTTGGGGTCCAACGAGTCCCAATGAATAAGAAGAAAGAGAAAATGCAAAATAATACAAAATGAGAAGATAATATGATATATAATTAATGACTTTTTGGTATTATCCAAAAGAGATACTTGTTAACTAAGGAATATGAATAATCAAGGTAGGAAATAGACAAGAAGTCTTGGTACGACAACAATACATGAAAAGAAATTATTAGTGGACCAGGTTTTTCTAAGAACAAGTTTGTCCCTTGTTATTTCTCGTACCCTCTAGGGTTTCCTCCAAGTTGTGTATATAGAGAGAGATATAGGAACCCTTAAAAAGAACCCAGACTTCCCAACAGTCACAGTTGTCCATGGGAAGCGCAGCGAGGAAGTCTCCTTCATAGCAAAACTCCCTTGCCCACGTTCTTCCTACCTGCACCTAATCGTGCCACAAGACAAGATAGACTTGAAGCCGGTCTAGAATCATGGCTTACAGAGCCGAGATGAGATTGTTAGAACACGGCCTCACCTTCCTCCTTCCTCCCTTCTCATGGGAGTGATGAGGTTCAAGACCTACACACAGAAGAACTGATTCCAGCCACCTTGGCTTTGCCTTGCAGCTTCTAGCGCTGAGCAAGGAGAGCGGGGTCTCTCTGGCCCTTACGGAGGCTATGCAGGAAGGCACATGCAGAGTGGGGGAGATTAACGATCAGACCAGTCGGGCGGTATCACTGCGACACCTTGCAGAATCAAGGGAGTCCAATCATTAGAGTTTTCCTGAGGAAGAAGATGACCAGAAGTTCAGAGCTCGGTGATGGATATGCTAACGGAGTCGAGGGAGAGTTGGTGGCAACCCTCTTTCTTTGTGGCAGCTAGCAGATGCAACTGCGGTAGTAACTTTGTTGGCTACTGCAGGAGAGATATTGTTGCCGGGCTCTACATCGCGCTGAGTCTCGGGTGAATAGGACCACGAGGAAGGGGGCGACAGAGTTTGTGCAAGAACGGGAGTTGGTGGCCTACCTGCGGGAGCCGGCAGTAGGCGCACGGCTTCACGCCGTTGCAGGCGTCGCGTGAAGGAAGGAAGATGATAAGAGCCAAATGACTCTTCTTCCCAAACTAGCACATTCAAAAACTAAGGGCACGGGAGTCCTTTCACACCTAATCAAGAGCTGGACCAAATTAATACAAGGTAATCTTTTTTCTTCTGACGTGGCAGCACATGATTGGTCCAGATAATGATAACTTGAAATAATTCTAGAAATAAATCAGTAATTCAGAATTAGACAAGTTATATATGAATTTTGCTCAAAAACGTGAGAGGAATGCATTCAAAATGGTTTTAGAGGCTAATTCTTCTTGCAATTCGAAAAGTAGTGGAAGTTATCAACTTTATTACGTTAATGATTACAAAACCCTATTTTGAGATGATTAATGTATTTATAAGGGTTTTATGGATGATTAAAGTTGATATTAACCTTTTAATTATAAAAAGGCACATTAAGAACAAAAGGATGAACTTCACACATAATTGGGTTAATTTAGAGTTTCATGCGCATAAATAAGCTTTAATGAGCCTTGAAACCCTAATATTAGTTTTGTGACTCCTAATGGCTTTAATTATTCAAAATCATGAATAAATCTAAGATATGATGATTCTAAGCTATTTTGAGTATAAAAGTTCCTAATTGTGGATAAATACCCTTAATGTAGTAATTAGGTTTTTCTAATGGTTTAATGTGGTTTTAGTGATAAATAGAGATAAGTTGTTGTTTTGAAAGGAACCAAAGATGATGATTAACCCTAATGATCGTATCATGTCTTAAAAGGGAAAAAACAGTAGTTTTAATGAAAAGAGGCATAATGGACTTAATGGAAATCTAATTGTGCCTTTAAATCGAAATTAAGGTTATATGTTGTTAAAAGGCAACCTTAATATTTTTCATGAAGAATGGATAAGATAATTAGGGTTTGTGAATAATTGTATAAAATCAGGGTTTAAAATAGTAAAAGATGAAGGGAAACCCTAATTGCAATGGAAACCCTAAAAGTGGACTAGAAACCCTAGGAAGCGAGCTAGGTTTAATAGAGCTTGATGACATGATCAATAATAGGAAATTGTATGATTATTTCAGGATCTTGTTATGTGTGCTTGCTTGCTTGGATTTCTTACTTGCATGGAATATTTCTATCTCAAATTAGCCTGAGAGGTATGTGGTTACACTTATGGATAATCACTTTAGTTTCATGGTGATTCCCAAACATTTTTATCGGTTGCCTAAAAATAACTGCTTGGATGACTTTTATTTAATGCAACTATAAAGTGACTATGATTACCACCATAAGTATGTATACATGACTGGCTCAGATCTTGGTCCTCCTCTGTGGCTTTGCAAAAGCTAAAAAGGGTAACCTACAACAAGTTCTAGGCTATCATGAGTTAGAAATTGGGCTTCCCACATGTAGTGCCATGAGACTCTTTAGCACACCATGAGTTAAGGAGTGGGCTACCTACGGGTAGTGCCATGTGACTCAACCCTAGATATTGATCTAACTGTTAGGTAGGATCATGCTGGGTTTAATGGGGATCTACCATAAGGAAGGTAGCATCCAGGTCCACTGCAGGGACAGCGCAAAGGCTAGGATATGTATGGATTGAGTAGTTATGTTTAAAGATGTACTTCCTAAACCATAATTGCTTGCAATATCTTGTTACAATTAATTGCACGATTATTATTTCCCCCACATACCAACATAATTCATTTATGATGACTGACATTTTATTTGTCGACATTTTAGGTACAAGTGAAAAGAACCAACAGTAAAGTGGCATATGTGGAATTAAATGATAATTTAAGTATAAGGGGAATTAGTTAGAATAGACTCTGGATATGAATTGAAGTAGATATCCAACTTTTTTAAAAAAGGTATGTAAAGTTAAATTTTATTACAGCCCTTCAGTTTAGTTTAGTAGAATTTGATAATTATTATGGATTATTTGTCGAACCTTTGATCTGGAAATTGGGATAAAGACTCTGACCTCTTGGTCTCCCTTAATTGGGGGTTACTGGGAGGCGGGGTTGTTACATCTCCCCTTCTCTTTTGTGTTAGGGTTGGGTGACACAGTAGATTAGGGCTTGGGCAATACAGTAGCTTGTTGCTTCCCTATCTCTTTGGACGATATGGCGTATGGTGGATGAGTTAGTAGGGCATTATGGTCGTCATCTCTCTTGGGAAACAGAGCTTTGTGTTGGGCGTTATGTCTATTGTCCATGCCTTACACGATACCCTCTAGGGTAGTGCTTCTCGATATGGACCTTGGAATGGTTTGAGTTCTGGGTTGATATGCTCCTATGCGTCACCTGTCACAGCGTTGCCCGACATGGGGCATTGCACGTTATGTAGTCTTCCCGGTATGATGCCTTTGTGATCTAGTTAGGCGATGCAGGTTGCACGTTATGGTGTTGCATGATATCAGTTTGCATGTGGTCTACCCGATATGGGTGTTGGCTGATAGTGTTGGCCAACACAATAAGTTGTGGTTAGTTGCCTTTAGCCAATACCTTAAGGTTGGGTTGTAGCATGATTTTTTGGTGAGGATTAGTCCCTTACTCGATATGCTTTTGGTAAGGGTTATCCCTTACCTGATATGTTGTTGTGAGGGTTATGCTTGAAACCCTAATATCACTTAGAATGCTTATATGTAGGGGCTATGTATATGTATGTTCGTCAAATATTTTACAACTATATCTTGATGATGAAGTGTTTATCTACTCCTAAGCATACTAACCATGCATGTCCCATCAATTGAGATGTGTAATTAGGTAAGAGTTGTGATGATGTCATTAGTGACATTTTCTTAATGTTAAATGATGTGCTATAAGAACTATGAGGATGCATGATGAATGTTTCCTATGATATGGTAACATGTGCTTAATGATGGGATGGAATCCCTATGATGTTGGATCCTTGTGATGGATCATGATGATTGGTAAGAGGCCAAGTGGCAATATGTGATGTAAGATCCTTGAGATAGATCATGATGATGGTAATGATGGCATTGAGAATAGTAGTAATAGTGTGACACAAAGTAATGGAAATCTATGTTGTTTACTCTTATTTATGGTTTCCATAATATATCTTTGTTAACCCCAACAATCCACTTAAAATGTATTAATTAATTACAGATGAACCTTTCATTTGTTTTCCATGGCCATAGATCCATCTTCGTTAGGAGCTGGTGATGGTGAAACTGGTTCTCCTATAGGTTAACCTGGAGTGCATATTGTTGAATATGTGGGGTTTCTCCTAGCCGAAAATAGGAGGAATAGAGTGCAACTTTGGTTATAGACTCAGGATAGGTATAAGAGAATGGTGAACATGCCCATGGCTCAATGTGATAGAGCATGAATGTGTTCATGGCTCAGGAGCATGTTGAACAGGCCCGTGGCTCAAGGTATGCTAGTGTCGAGACCTATACCAAGGTGGGCTAGAGGAAAGGGTAGCCTGTGGGAGCTGACCCTATGACTGAGGTCACTTAAGCAAGAGATTGTGGTCCTACTTTGGATATCGTGCACTGACCACGAAGAGGATGAGGTCATGGAGTACGACTCTTCCATTGACCTTGTATGGCACCTACTTTGGGTTTCGCAATCAAAGGTTGGATTAGAGCGGTATGGATCAAATCCTCAGGCCATAATAAATGGTAATCTAGCCATATAGTATATTTTCTTAGGGCAAACACGAAACATTGGTTGAGGCCTTGAATAATTTATGATTGTCTTATATACATGCTCTAAGTACTTCTTGAAGTTAGTTATATGCTTCTTAGGTATCATGGTAAGCTATTAGATATATATAATCCCGTTCTTCATGTCTCACATCTGATCTGGTTATGTGCTATATGCCTTTGTTGCTTTAGCTTTTTTGAGATTTTATAGTTCAACGGGGAGTTATGTTTCTCACTGGGACTGTGTGTCTCACCCTGCTTGTTTCAACCTTTTTAGATGATCAAGCTAGATGTGCTGGTGATCAAAGTGTTGCGGCTGAGCAACAAGAAGATCAGTAGAAGGCAAGGTTGGATATTTGTTGTTGTGGTTGTTTTTTAGTAGAATCTTCCCTGTACTCTCAGGTCCTTGGAGGTGTCTGGCGAGGTTTAACGATGTATGATCTTAGTATGGTTTCTTGTATCCTATTGTTGGCCCTCTTATCGCTTGTTATGTATATAAATAAATGATACATCCTTGATGGATATGGAACAGTTAGATCCTATATGATGGCAGACATATATCATGCTCATATATATACATATATATATATATATATATATATATATATATATATATATATATATATATATATATATATATATATATATATAACATGTTCTTTGCAGGATGTAGATCTGATTGTGATAGTTCCTTTCCTATGATGTTTTCCGCAATCGGTTTTCATTAACCCATGTTTTGATAGCATGTGCTTTATGGTGATTCCGCGCATTTTCACGTGACATTTCATTGTCTGTGTGATAGTGGGATGTCACAACAATTTTTTGGTATCAGAGCTTTAGGTTTGCTGAGTCTACAGGAATCTAGGACTAGGCTTGTGTCTGTTCTTATGATTCTTCCAGATTTTATTATAATGACTTCTGCCCCCAAAAGAAGATAAAGCTAAAGGATGTCTGGAAATCACGAAGAACATGCTGCCGAGAGCAGTGTTGCTGCATCTGTTGATGGAGCTAGGGTGCCGACACATGAAGATTGGGTGCCTTAGGTTCCCTAGTTTGACTCGACCATTCTTGAGAACCCTGCATATCAACACCTTGTAGGCAGCTAATGGCTACGATGAATCACATGGTGGAGAGATTACTTGTGCCTCTAACAAGAGCACCAGTTCCCTATGGTGAATATTTAGGTATTTGGAAGACCTTCGTGCGGCTTTGCCAAGTTAAAGCTTCAGATTATGCTAGAACGTCTGATCCAACTGATGCAGATCTGTAAATGATAGGTCTTAAGAAGGCCTTCCGAATCCTCAACTTCTCAAAGGTAGACAAAGTCAAGCACGCTGTCTACCTTTTGAAAGGTAGTGCTGGCCACTAGTGGGCCATCGAGGAGGAGAAGCGACCTGGTGAGGTGATCGGTTGGGATGTTTTCCGATGGGAGTTTGTTAGTCGATACTTCCTGAAGACATATTTGGATGAGAAGATCAACCAATTCGAGTAGTTGCGCCAAGGATCTCTGAACATCACTGACTATGAAGCCAAGTTTATGGATCTGTTGAGGTTTTGTCCTCACATGACAACCACAGATGATGAGAGGATCATACAGTTTGAGAAAGGTTTGAGTGACTAGCTGTCGACACCTGTTGCTGCATTGGAGAACCGAGAGAGGTTTTCCACACTTGTGGAGTCTGTCAGAGGATAGAGCGATCAGTCCAGGAAAAGAGAGAGGCTATGACTAAGAAAAGGCCTACTCAGTTTCAGAGACACATGTTTGATGGCCCCAAGAAGCCGAGGTTTTCTGCATCTTCTATGATGCAAGGTTCCAGTGCACCGTCACAGTGGTCACCAAGTAAAGGAAGAGGGTGTGGCTATTCTCCATCTAGAGCCTACAATACCACTTTAGTAGCAGTGACATGGCCATCTAGGCCGCAGTTGGAGGACAGGTCATGCTATCTCTGTGGGTAGACATGACATCTGAAGTCAAATTGCTCGAGAAAGGATGTTGAAGTAACGCAATAACTGAGGCAGAGTCAGCAAGGATCTGATAGACAATAGTCTGGTGGGGCTAGAGGGTGAGGACACGGTCAAGCGTCATAAGCGGGATCATCTTCTCAAGCAGAGGACGTGGATATCAAGCAACGACTCGATTCTATGCTATGAGTCAGTCGGAGGCGATAGTCAACCTGTGAGTAGTTACAGGTCAAATGAAGTAATTTCATTCTGATTTGTCTTCTTCTTGCTTCATGTCTGTTCTGGTTGACCCGGGTGCTACACACTTTTTTATCGCACGTAGTTTGCTTGATAGCTGTCTTTTACCTGTTAGTCATAAGAAAGATAGCTTGTTTCTAGAAACTCCTCTTGTTGGTCCTACATTGCGTTGAGAGGTGTGTCCATCTTGTGTTCTATCTTTTTTAGGACACAACATACAAGTGGATCTCATACCACTTGATATGCATGGATTTGATGTGATCCTTGGAATGGATACCTTGGAAAGATATAAGGTTGTGCTGGACTGTGGTTCCAAGCAGGCGGTATTTGTTGACAGTAGTGAGAAGTGGATCTTCCAAGGAGATAGGAAGATTCTTCTGACATGTTTGGTATCGGTAATGGTGACGGAGAAGTTGTTGCGGCAAGGTTGTAGAGCATTCTTGGCTCATGTTGTGGATACCAAGCGAAAAGGTCCTAGCCTTCAGGACGTGCCTGTCATCAGTGAGTTCACAGATGTGTTTCCCGATGAGTTTCCCGGTGTTCCTCTACCTCAAGAGATTGATTTTGAGATCAATCTAGTACCAGGGATGCAACCAGTTGCTTAGACACCGTATAGGATGGCTCCAGTAGATATGGCAGAGTTGAAGAAATAGTTGCAAGAGTTGCTTGACAAAGGTTTCATCAAGTCGAGCACATCACCCTGGGGTGCTCCAGTTCTGTTCGTAAAGAAGAAGAATGGGTCTATGCGTCTGTGCATAGATTACCGACAGTTGAACAAGGTCACGATCAAGAACAAGTATCCTTTACTAAGGATAGACGACCTGTTTGATCAATTGCATAGTGCGACAGTGTTTTCAAAAATCGATCTACGGTTTGGGTATCATTAGCTCAGGATCAAGGAGGATGACATACCAAAGACAGCTTTTAGGATGAGGTATGGACACTATGAGTTTGTGGTTATGTTGTTTAGCCTAACCGATGCACCAGCAACATTCATGGATCTGATGAATAGAGTGTTTTGTTCATTCTTAGATCAGTTTGTTGTAGTCTTTATAGATGATATCTTGATCTATAGTCGAGATAGTCAACAACACGAGCATCATCTTAGATAAGAAGTGTCTCTTCTTCGACAACATCAGCTGTATGCCAAGTTCAGTAAGTGTGAATTTTGGCTGAAGGAAGTAACTTTCTTGGGTCATGTGATCTCTGTGGAAGGAATCTGGGTGGATCCCAAGAAGATGGAGTCTATAGTAGAGTGGGAGCAACTGAAGACGCTGACTAAAGTCTGTAGTTTTCTGGGTTTAGCAGGATACTATCAGAGGTTCATAAGAAACTTCAGTGTGATCGTGTTACCTTTAATGAGGTTCACCAAGAAGGAAGTTCCTTTTGTATGGGATGATCGGTGTCAACAAGATTTTTAGAGATTGAAAGAGAATCTGACAAGTGCTTCAGTGTTAGTGTTGCCAGAGCAAGGGAAAGGCTATGTTGTTATCTGTGATACTTCCAAGAAGGGCTTAGGTTGTCTGTTGATGCAGGAAGATCATGTGGTTTCTTTTTCTTCTCGACAACTTAAGAAACATGAAGAAAGCTACCCGACTCATGATTTGGAGTTGGAAGAGGTGGTTCATGTGTTAAAGATTTGGAGACACTATCTTTATGGGGAAGTGTGTCAGATCTTTATAGATCACAAGAACCCGAAATACATCTTCTCGCAGAATGAGCTGAACATGCGTAAGTGGTGTTGGATGGAGTTAATCAGTGATTATGATTGCACCATCGAGTACCACCCAGGTAAGGAAAATGTAGTGACAAATGCCCTTAGCAGAAAGTCATCATCACCACCCATGAAGAAGGCACGGTTGAGTTCTTTGATATTCCACAGACGGGATATGTTCCTGTCTCTGAGGCAGATGAATGTAAAGTTGGAAGTCTCCTTGTTGGTAGGACTGTTGGCATAGATGCAAGTGAAGCCTATGTTGAAACAACAAATCAAAGAAGCACAACAAGTAGATGCTACAGTTCAACAGATCAAATCAAAGTTTGGTAGTGAGAAGCGTGATGGTTTCCATGAGTCTGAGGATGGACTAGTTTGTTACCATAATAGGATGATGGTTCCCGATGTTGATAATATAAGGAAGTTAGTGCTTGATGAAGCACACACATCTATGTATGCTATGCATCTAGGTGTCACCAAGATGTATCACAATCTGAAGGATTTGTATTGGTTTTCCGGATTAAAGAAAGATGTAGTTGAGTTCGTGGTAAAATGTGCAGTATGTCAACAAGTTAAGGAAGAACATCAGAAGCTGACAAGTACGTTGCAACTCATGCCAATACCACAGTGGAAGTGGGATCATGTAACCATGGATTTTGTAGTTGGTCTCCCAAGGATAGCTAAGAATCTTGATTCCATCGGGGTGATAGTGGACAAATTGACAAAGACTACACATTTCATACCTATGAAGACAACTTACATGGTAGAGAAACTTGCACAAGTATATGTTGATGAGATAGTGCATTTGCATGGTGTGCCAGCAACAATAGTCTCTGATAGTGGTCCCCAGTTCACAAGTCATTTTTGGGAACAATTGCATAAGGCACTGGGAACACAGTTGAGGTTTAGTACCACTTTTCATCCGCAGACAGATGGACAGTCTGAAAGGACTATTTAGACTTTGGAATATCTTCTAAGAGCTTGTGTCTTGCAGTTCCTAGGAAGTTGGGATGTGCATCTCAGTTTAATAGAGTTTTCTTACAACAACATCTACCCGCGAAGTATTGACATGGCACCTTATGAAGCATTGTATGGTAGGAAGTGTAGGTCTCCTCTATGTTGGTATGAGTCTAGTGACTATCAACTTTTGGGTCTTGAGTTAGTACAACATACGATAAAGAAGATCATGGTGATACAACAATAGTTGAAAGTGATACAAGATAGACAGAAGTCCTATGTAGATAATCAACCTCGACCTCTAGAGTTCCAGGTGGGAGATAAGGTGTATCTCAAAGTCTCTTCATGGAAAGGAGTGCTAAGGTTTAGAAGGAAAGGGAAGCTAGCTCCTAGGTATATGGGACCCTATCTAGTGATAGCACATGTTGGGAAGGTAGCCTACAAGTTGGAGTTACATCCAGAGCTGCATAGGTTGCATTTAGTGTTCCATCTCAATATGTTGAAGAAAAGTCATCTAGGAACAGAGGCAGTGATACAGCCAGTTGAGGTCGAGCTTGATGAAGATGTGACCTATGAGGAAGATCCAGTGTTGATCCTTGACAGACGGGTAAAGAAACTGAAGAGGAAGGACCTTGTGCTTGTGAAGGTTCTTTGGAATCATCGTGGCATTGAGGAAGCCACGTGAGACCTTGAGGAAGAGATGACGAGGAAGTATCCCTCACTTTTCTCTTCGAATTGTGGGGGTGAAACCCTTTTATAGGGGTTTATGGTTTGTAAGGACCCTGACCTTTGTTTTGGGCTTGCCCTATTTGCTATGCCTAAACCTTGTGTTTAGAGGCTTGCCTAATCACCTGAGGTGTGATTAGGATTGTTGTGCTTTGTTGCGGTTTTTTTTGTACAACTTGCAATTTACCCAAGTTGTAGGTCTTCTGTGCACGATTGTCACCTTGAGAGGCCTCTTTGTCTCTCTTTGCATCCTCTAGAGTTAAGAGGATGAGTTGGGTGCCTTTTTTGAGTTTTTTGGGCCTTGTTTGGGCTTGTTTGGTTGGTTTTGGGCCTTGGGGTGTGGCCTTGTTGCCTTGTATTAGGAAAGAGAGCTTCCCTTGCCACCATGTGTTGGTCGTGGTGTGTCGGGCAGAAGGTGTCTCGACTAAGTGGTCCTGGTGGTATGTCGGGATGTTGTGTTGGGTGACACACTCCCCCTCCACCTAACCTCATTGGCATCGCCCTATTATGGACATGTGGCATTTTCTTGCTACCAAGAGGAAGGCATTGGACAAGTGGAGTTAGACGAGCTAGCATGTGGCTTTTCTCCATGGACAAGTGCACTTAGGGAGGACGACACCTTACTTGCTTCTATCCTTTACCCCCTTCTATATATACTCTTCTTTTCTCCTACTTGGGATCTCTTTGCCCCTTAGCCATTTGCTCTCTCCCTTGCTGTCCGAGAATGAGGAGAAGAAGGAGAGGAGGTGGCCAATATACCTTATTGCTATTGTTGCTTTCTTCTCTTCTCTAGTTGGAGGCCGAAGCTTGGAGGAGGTTCTTGGAGCTTGAAGCTTGGATAATTGCACTTAAGGAGGGTTACATAACTTCTAACCTAGATATACTATCACTTTTATATGTTGCTTTGATGTGTTATCTTGATCGTCTATGCTTATCTTGCTAGTAATGTTCATGCTTTAGCTAGTAACATTGTTGTCTGATACATCCCCTAGATCAGGTTGGGCGTTATAATATATCTACCTTTGTGTTGGCCGATCCTTTTAGTAGTGTGTCCTTGGGCAAAACCCCTCTCTCACATTGCTATTGAGAGGTGAGCCTATGGTGTTGGGTGACACAGTGAGTTGGTTTGGCTGATGGAAGTGTTGATCTACCTAGTTGCCTGATATGCTTGAGTTTGACAATGCCCCTCAATCAACCTAGGTGTTGTGAGGTGAGCCAACAATCTTGTTGATCTTGGGCGATATGGTGCAGTTGCCCGATATCTCCCCCCTTCTCTTTTGTGTTAGGGTTGGGTGACACAGTAGATTAGGGCTTGGGCAATACAGTAGCTTGTTGCTTCC
This sequence comes from Alisma plantago-aquatica, assembly GCA_963693085.1. Taxonomy (NCBI): domain Eukaryota; kingdom Viridiplantae; phylum Streptophyta; class Magnoliopsida; order Alismatales; family Alismataceae; genus Alisma; species Alisma plantago-aquatica. The sequence goes on from OY856409.1 coordinate 1,525,370,605, forward strand.
CTGTCTCTTTGGCTGATATGGTGTCTGGCAGATAAGTTAGTAGGGTGTTGTGGTCTTCGTCCCTCTTGGGTGACAGAGCATTGCATTGGGCGTTATGGCTATTGTCCATGCCTTGCATGATACCCTCTAGGGTAGTGCTGCCCGATATGGACCTTGGCATGGTTTGAGTTCTGGGACGATATGCTCCTATGGGTCACCCGTCACAGCGTTGCCCAACATGGGGCGTTGCACATTATGTAGTCTGCTCGTTATGATGTCACTGTGATCTAGTTAGGTGATGCAGGTTGCACGTTATGGTGTTGCACGATATCAATTTGCTTGTGGTCTGCCTGATATGGGTGTTGGCCAATAGTGTTGGCCTACACAACAAGTTGTGGTTAGTTGCCTTCAGCCGATACCTTAAGGTTGGGTTGTAGCATGATCTTTTGGTGATGATTAGTCCCTTACCCGATATGATTTTAGTGAGGGTTATCCCTTACCCGATACACTATTGTGAGGGTTATGCTTGAAACCCTAATATCGCTTAGAATGCTTATATGTGGGTGCTATGTATATGCATATTCATCGAATATTGTACAACTATATCTTGATGATGAAGTGTTTATCTACTCCTAAGCATACTAACCATGCAGGTCCCATCAATTGATATGTGTAATTAGGTATGAGATATGATGATGTCATTAGTGACATTTTCTTAATATTAAAATGATGTGCTATAAGAACTATGAGGATGCATGATGAGTGTTGCCTATGAGATGGGAACATGTGCTTAATGATGGGATGGAATCCCTATGATGTTGGATCCTTGTAATGGATCATGATGATTGGTAAGAGGCCAAGTGGAAATATGCGATGTAAGATCCTTGAAATAGATCATGATGATGGTAATGATGGCATTGAGAATAGTAGTAACAGTGTGACACAAAATAATGGAAATCTATGTTGTTTACTGTTGTTTATGGTTTGCATAATATAACTTGGTTGACCCCAACAATCCACTTTAAATGTATTAATTAATTACAGATGAACCTTTCATGTAGTTTGCCCTGGCCATAGATCCATCATCTTTAGGAGCTGGTGATGGTGCAACTGGTTCTCCTACGGGTTAACCTGGAGCACATATTATTGAATATGCGGGGTTTCTCCCAGCTGAAAATAGGAGGAATAGAGTGCAACTTTAGTTGTAGACTCATGATATGTATAAGAGCATGGTGAACATGCCCATGACTCAGTGTGATAGAGCATGAATGTGTTCATAGCTCAGGATCATGGAGAACAGGCTCGTGGCTCAAGGTATGCTAATGCCGAGACTTGTACCAAGGCAGGCTAGAAGAAAGGGTAGCCTGTGGGAGCTGACCCTATGACTAAGGTCACTTCAGCAAGAGACTGCAGTCCTTCTTTGGATATTGTGCACTGACCATGAAGAGGATTAGGTCATGGAATCTTACTCTTCCATTGACCTTGTATGGTACCTACTTTGGGTTTCGCAACCAAAGGTTGGATTTAAGCAGTACGGCTCAAATCCTCATGGCATAATAAATGGTAATCCATCCGTATAGTATATTTTCTTAGGGCAAACAAAAAACATTGGTTGAGGCCTTGAATAATGTATGATTGTCTTATGTACATGATCTAAGTACTTCTTGCAGTTAGTTATATGCTTCTCAGGTATCATGGTAAGTTGTTATATATATATATATATATATATAATCTTGTTCTTCGTATCTCACATATGATCTGGTTATCTGCTATATGCCTTTGCTTCTTTAGCTTTTCTGAGATTTCATAGTTCGGCAGGGAGTTATGTTTCTTACTGGGACTGTGTGTCTCACCATGCTAGTTTCAACCTTTTTAGGTGATCGATCTAGATGTGGTGGTGATCGTAGTGTTGTGTCTTAGCAGCAAGAAGATCAGTAGAAGGCAAGGTTGGATGTCTTGCTACTGTGGTTGTTTGTAGTAGAGTCTTAGAGTCTTCCCTATACTCTCAGGTCCTTAGAGGTGTTTGGCGAGGTTTCATGATGTATGATCTTAGTTTGGTTTCTTTATCCTGTTGTTGGCCCTGGTATGGCAAGTTATGTATATAAACATGTGATGCATCCTTGATGGATATGGAAGGGTTGGATCCTATATGATGGCAGAAATATATCATGCTCATATATATATATATATATATATATATATATATTCTAGCCTGACTCTATATATATATATATAGTGTATTCTAGCCTGACTATATATATATATATATATATATGTATATATATATAACATGTTCTTTGTAGGATGTGGATGTAGTTGTGATAGTTCCTTTCCTATGATGTTTTCCGAAATTGGTTTTAATTAAACCGTGTTTTGATAGTATGTGGTTTATGGTGATTTTGTGCATTTTCGTGTGACATTTCGTTGTTTGTGTGATAGCGGGATGTCACACTACTAGACCTACGGGGTTCCTGTGTTACATTTGGAACTTGAAATTCGACAATAATTTGTTAGTCTTCATGTTTCTTATGTACCTCCTTGGGTTATCTACTTTCTTTTTGATCTCAAACTTATTCGAGCTCTACATTCCTCCCACCAATTCCTTTGGAAATAAATTCCTTTTCAAGAAATACAGCAGTCCTAGCAACAAACACTTTCTTGTTAGTTGGTGTGTAGAAGTACTATCCCCGAGTTTCCTTGGGGTATCCAACAAAATAGCATTTTTCAGATTTGGGTCCAAGGTTTTTAGGAATTTGTTTCCTAAAATAAGCTTCACATCTCCAAATCTTTAACATAGACAGATTGATATGATTCCCATTCCATATCTCATATGGTGTCTTTTGAATCAATTTAGAAGGTACACAATTATGTGTAAAAACTGTGGTTTCAAGAACATATCCCCAAAATGATATTGGAAGTTCGAATGAACTCATCATTGATCGTACCATGTCTAATAATTTATGATTCCTTCTTTCCGACACACCATTATATTGTAGTGTACCAAGTGGAGTCCATTGTGATACAATACCATGGTCTCTTAGAAGGTCCTCAAACTCTTAGCTTAAGTATTTGCCACGTCGATCTGAATGGAGTGCTTTAATACTCTTACCAAGTTGCTTCTCTACTTCATTCATGAAAGTCTTGAACATTTCAAGAGTTTCTGACTTGTGTTCTGTAAGATATATATAGCCATACCTACTAAGGTCATCAATGAAGGTAATGAAGTATTGACAACATCCTCTAGTATTTATCTAAAAGGTCCACATACATCAGCATGTATGAGCCCTAGTAGATCATTGGCTCTCTCACTGTGTCCAGTGAAAGGAGTCTTGGTCATCTTCCCTAATAAACATGCCTCACATGTCTGTAATGATTCAAAATCAAAAGAGTCTAGATAACCATCCTTATGGAGTCTAGATATGTGCTTCTCATTTATGTGCCCAAGTCGACAATGCCATAAGTATGTCTTATTTGAGTTGTCAAGCTTTAGCCTTTTAGTATTTACACTTTATATCCTAGTCTCAAGTTCTAACAAGTAGATACCATAAGATATAGGGGCATTGACATAAAAGATCTCATCTTTAGAAATATAAATCATCCATTGTTAATGTGAAATTTAAATCCACTCTTGTCCATACAAGATATAGAAATAATATTTCTATTAATGGCATGTACATAATAGCAATTCTCTAATTCTATTACAAGGCCTGTAGGTAAAGATAAACTAATAACTCCAACTGTGGTGGCAGAAACTCTTGCTCCATTAGTGACCTGCAGCTTGACTTGGCCCTTTTATAAAGGCTTACTTCTTATCAGATCCTGCATATTTGAACATATGTGAGATCCACATCCGGTATCAAGTATCCATGATGAAGAAGTATTTAAGTTTATCTCAATAACGTATATACCTGAAGTGGAGATCTCTATCCCTGCTTCTTCTTCCTCAGTTCTTCCAAGTAGAGAGGATAGTTTCTTTTCCAATGTCCATGATGGTGACAATGGTGACAACTGCCTTGTTTGGAGATTCCACCTTTAGCTTTGAGTGTGGATGACTTTGGCTTCTACCCGGATTTAGAACCTTTATTAGCCTTACCTTTGCCTTTTGACTTTCCCTTTGTCTTGCTAATCATCATCATAGACTTGGGCTTGTCTTTCTTCATATGTGCTTCAGCTATCCTCAACATGCCCAACAATTCTAACAATGGCTTGTCAAGATTGTTCATGTTGTAGTTCATGACAAAATGACTATATGATTCAGGAAATGATTGCAGAATCACATCAGTGTCCAACTCTTGACCAAGGGGAAATCCTATCTTGGATAGTCTTTCCACATACCCAATCAAAGTGAGTATGGGTGCCAACTGAGTCTCCCTCTTTCATCTTGCTTCTGAACAAAGCCTTGGAGACATCATATCTCTCACGTCTTGCTTAATGCTGATACATTCTTGAGATGTGTTACCATCTCCATGACATTCATGTTCTCATTCTACTCTTGCAACTCATAGTTCATTGAGCACAACATCAGGCACTTGACATCCACGACATCATCAAGATGGTTCTTGTAAACATCCTTTTCAGCCTTGGGTGCATTTGAGGCGGGTTCCGCTGGCTCTGGTATTTCAAGGACATAGATCTTACGCTAATGTGTGAGAACAATTCTCAGGGTCCTAAACCAGTTTTGAAAGTTGGTTATAGTAAATTTGTCCTTCTCAAGGACTGATCGCAATGAGAAAGTGTGAGTGTTGTTTTCCATTTGATTGCTACAAAAGAAAAAGTTTGCATTTAGTCCAAAATATTTTGACTTGTAAAGATTTGATAAATGAGATTAATTAGGCCTTTAATTAATTATGCTCTCATTATTTTATTCAAATTGATAGCCCTCACTATCAACTCAGAAGATTGTAGCGTACAACCTTCTAGTGAGCCAAGATCTAAAATAATTGGATCAATGCCCAGCCAACGCCCGAGTCAAAGACCAAATACTAAGGTAGGAAACTTTTGCCAATTGCATCATATGGAACTATTGGATAGATGATCATGCACAAATCCTTTCCACGATGCATTTGTGTGCCTCTAGGTACTTGATCCTATCAAGGTTCCCTAGTTAAGTCCAACCCATAAGCCAACACGATGAGTGTGCACCCTACAGAGAGAGACCCACACACCCACCATCACACTTCTATGAGATAGACAATGTACCACACAGAGGCATGCCCACACATAGTCGATCAAGCTTTTCATGTGTGTTGCTTTATGGAAGGAAACTAAAAATTAATATTATTAGTTTAGGGGTTTTATTAATACATATTCATATCCAAACACCACATACTTATAATATGTATCATATACTACTATATCCACAACCACAAACGATAGACATGCAATTACAAACACAAATACAATGTTTATGGCCATACTATTGTAATCCTTTGGAGAAACAAAGAATTACAGTCCACCTAAGGTCTTATGCATCTCATGAAACAACACATGTGAATGAACCTGTAAGGATCAACATTACAATGAACAACTTCATGGATGATCCATGAGGTTGGAACTTCAAGTTGCTTCTTGGAATGGATCTTCATGTTTCTTCTCCATGGACGCTCCTTGGAGTTGGATCTTAAATTTGCTTCTTGGTATAGGATCTTCATGGTGATTCTCCATGGACACTCCTTGGAGTTGGATCTTCAAGTGGCCTCCTTACATCAAGTTTACATAGACTAAAACTAATCCGATCTCGATTACATCATATGAGTACAAATATAAGGAGAAAGGATTAATTACACATTGAAATAAGAGATGAGGCTCGACATGCAAGTCAAATACTTTATACAAAAGATCCATGTACAACCATTATACATCCTTAGCATTCCCAAACAAATATGTCCACAAGATTCACAACCACATTCACTAACAACATCCACAAAAGGGGATTCTAGGCCATAACCACGCATGCATTCACCACATAAAATAGATTTTGAAGGCGACGTGTATGATATCATAGGTATATCTACATATACGTATGTACATATTAAAATTGCAATTCTTTTAATGTGGGACATTCCCCTTTAAATAAATTTTTGACTCTCATGAAGACTATGCGGGGTACATAGGGGCAACGCCCCTGAAAGGCCTATACAATTTTACTTCCATGCACTTAGAAAAATCAATATTTTCCATAGTCGACCCTTTCTGAAACGTCAAAAATAGAAGCATGAGGTTTATGTGGAATTAGGTTTAGATTTGCACATTAGAATTTTTAATTTGCATCATATGCAACATAGAAAATAGTATACATCGATGCGATCATATCGAAATGAATCCAAATACGTCGTAGATCGACACTGCTTTGATACCACTATTGGGTTTGTAGGGAAAACAGGCATGGCGGAAGCAACAAAAATAAATTTCCACACAACCTAAAATATGATCTCGACAATAGCATATTTAGAAAGAGTGTTCGTGGGATATAACTTATCACAGAGCAAGTCCGACGATGTTCCACTGCATGATGGTGTGCAACATTGTTGGCCTACACAGATGGTACTTCTCTCCCATTCACTCAGTGCATCATGGGAATATCTGGCGGTGCTCCTTTCGTGCAGTTATGTACGCTGCTCGTAGCATGTATGGATGGTCATTGCCATCCTCTGAATGTAGGCGTCTCATTGTCTGTGTCTCTACTTCATCCACGCGGATGGACTGGAACTCCACATCATGCTTCCTAAGACGACGGTAAGGAGTAGTTTCTTTGCGGCGACGTGCTAGCGTCACGGTGCTCTCCTTTCTCTCCTGAGGATGGTGATGGCTAGAATTTACGTATGTGAGAATAAACTAAAAATCCTCTCTCAATATCTTTTAAAGATATCAGTCGTCAAGCTCCTTTTAAATAGGAGACAAAAGGAGGTAGGGGTTGCTAAACCCATCGGTGTACAGAAAGACTGTGTTAATTAAAACACTCATAGATTAATTAGAATATTTTGAAATTAATTAATTAACCAAATAATCAAATTAATTGATTAATTAATATCTGACTCCATGCAATCGCTCGGGATGGCTCTATGGGCATATATACCAACAGTTTACCCTAGGGTTAAAGGGTTGAGTGCTTTATATAGTTATCATTTATCTTATTAACTGCATTCATGATTGCTATTCTGATAATCGAGGGGGACCTCAATTGTACTGCATAGATAGCTCCTTTCAGCCTCTTGAAAGCACACCTCGACATTTTTTTAGAGATTATGGCTACTTGTAATGACCTTGACCTGGGTTATGAGTTAAACCCTATTTTTTTGTCTAATAAAGTTGATTAGAACTTTAATATATAATCTCTAAGGTGTTTTGTTATCATGTGACACACTTATGTTCCAAGTTTGGTCCTGATTGAATGTTGTTTGAGAAATGATCCTTTATTTTGGACTAAAGTGCAATTTACCCAAATTGAGGGGCTATAATGCAAACTTTCACATGTGGAATGTAACCCATGTGTTTTAGCATCATAAGAGAGAGAACGATGCTAAGTGGTGGCTTGTGGAAAGCCTAAATTCCAAGTTTGAACTTGTTTGAACAATGTGAGTGCCTTGTGCACCAATTTTGGTATGAGAGCTTAAGGTTCGCCGAGTCTACAGAGACATAAGACTAAGGTGTTGAGTCTATTCTAGTGTCTTCCAGTCTATCTTATAGTGACTTCTGCTTATGCAGAAGAAAGGGTGAAGTTTAAAAATACCTGGCAGAGGCATGAAGCCTATAACAATCACAAGATTGGTAATAACCCAATACCTAGCAGAGGCATGAAGCCTATAATTATCACAAGATTGGTAATAACCCAATACCTGGCAGAGGCATGAAGCCTATAATAATCACAGGATTGGTAATAACCCAATACCTGGCAGAGGCATGAAGCCTATAATAATCATAGGATTGGTAATAAACCCAATACCTAGAATAAAACCACATGACTGGGATAACCCGATGCCTGGATGCAACACTCACAAGATTGGCATAATTCAATACCTGGAATAGACAATCCTATGAGTGTTGCATCTAGGCATCAGGTTATCCCAATCCTGTGGTTTTATTCCAGGTATTGGGTTATTACCAATCATGTGATTATTATAGGCTTCATGCCTCTGCCAGGTATTGAGTTATTACCAATCCTGTGATTATTATGGGCTTCATGCCTCTGCCAGATATTGGGTTATTACCAATCCTATGATAATTATAGGCTTCATGCCTCTGTCATGTATTGGGTTATTACCAATCCTGTGATTATTATAGGCTTCATGCCTCTGCCAGGTATTTTTAAACTTCACCCTTTCTTCTGTATAAGCAGAAGTCACTATACGATTTACTGGAAGACACTAGAATAGACTCAACACCTTAGTCCTATGTCTCTGTAAACTCAGCAAACCTTAAGCTCTAATACCAAAATTGGTTCACAAGGCACTAGCATTGTTCAAACAAGTTCAAACTTGGCATTTAGGCTTTCCACAAGCCCACCACTTAGCATCTTTCTCTCTCTTATGATGCTAAAACAATGGGTTACATTCCACATGTGACATTTTGCATTATAGCCCCTCAATTTGGGTAAATTGCACTTTAGTCCAAAATAAAGGAACATTTCTCAAACAACATTCAATCAGGACCAAACTTGGAACATAAGTGTGTCACATGATAACAAAACACCTTAGAGGATTATATTAAAGTTCTAATCAAATTTATTATACAAAACAAATAGGGTTTAACTCATAACCCAGGTCAGGGTCATTGCAAGTTATAAACCCCTAAGAAGGATTTCATTCCTGAAATCCCAGGTAAAGGGAGATAGATAGTATTCATTCATCATATCCTCAAGTCTCCACATAACATCTTAATGTCATGGAGATGCCATAGAACTTTGATCAACACAAAGTTTTTTCCACACAGGGTTATCATAGAATTTGTCACACATGACACATACTCCACTGTCTTTTTCATTATTGACTGTAGAGTCAACTCTATGTCAGGTAACACTTTTCTTAGTTAGAGAAACATTATACATACCCTATTTAACTCAGGTGTAAAACCTCACTGATTTGTCACCTTTCTCACTTACAACTTTATGTGACAAGATTCGTGATTCTGGGGAGTCTTCCATACTCCTCACTCAATTTAGCATTTTACTTTCAAGGAAAGACCAGAGTTACATTCTGTCACCCACTTGGGACTACAAGTCTTATCATACATCTGTTGTGCCATCTAATCTACTGAAACAACACTAAACTTTCTTACTACTTATACCAACTATCTCATTAGTTGTACATTCTCTTATCATAAGGGGAGGTTACTTATCAATTAAGAACTTATCTTAGAGGTATTTTTAGATGTTATGTATAAGTTTCCCTAACAGATCTAGATAGGGGTATTTTAAGGAATTATATTTAGCCTGATCAACTTTTCAAAAACAATTCTACAATTATTCCTTCAACTAATACATCTTTGTTGATGTTATGTTTATGCGGGGCATAAACCCCTAACATATGGTATCCATACTACGGTATGTAACTAAACTAATTTCAAAGTTGGCCCTTTTAGGTAACCAAACATTACTTCTTATCAGATGTGATGTTCCCATTTTCTCATATCATTGAAAGTTCTTGGATACTAGGATTATTTACCTTGGTATCCATTATATGTGCCAAAAGCACATCACATCATCATCATGATTACTAGATCTGGGTATTTAAACCCTCAGTCCATCACTGAACATTGTTACCTCTCATCAGGTAACTGTTACCTCTAGGTCCTCAGACCAAGGTATACATTATACTAATCATCTTCCTTTGTTTATGATTAACTCAAATCCCTTCGTATATCAATTAGGATGTGGTAGAAATATCTGTGCCACATCTCCTACTTCGTTAGGCTCTTTAGATTGTCTCAAAATGACTACTTGATCAGAGTAATCAGAAACTTAGCAATCTAAGAGTATCCTGCTTACCTTATCTTTAATAGATGAATACCTGGCTAGGGTATTCAAGAACTGAAATTAGGTAGTATGCATTTGTTTTATTTTATGTTTCATCTCTTTAAATTGTTACTACTTAGTATCCCAAATTTTCTCTGGGTTTTTCTTTTACATATCTTCCCTTCCTTCATGAAGATAGAAATTTCAAAACATATAAGAGAATATTAGACTGAATATAAGTTCTCATCCTTCTTATCTCTTCCTTATGTTTTCATAGGACTAATTAAAGGAAGCTCAACAATGACTACCTTCTTATGATTATCAGATAAAATCAAGAGAAGACATATCAGAATGAGAAAGCTCTATCTGATTGTCACCCCTCACAATCATCTACCACTTTAGGTTGACTCAAAGATTGAGTCAAGTTGTTTCATGTTGTTACTTTTGCCTTTTTACACTTTTGGGTTGTAACTTTCATAAGCCCTGCCGAGTCTACCTCGGTTGTTGGGTCATCTCCTCCCTTATTTTTAAACAAAAGAGTTTAGTATGCTCAACATGTCCATATCTATAATATGTCTTGCCCACGTACCATGGTCTTATCGGTCTTATTGCCGATGTAAAAACTAAGCCATGGGTTCTTATAGGTGGAAAGTTAGGACTTTTGTCTTTACTTAGTAACTACTACCCCGGTGCACTAGGCATTTATTGCACTGGTGGCACTAAAAGCTTTGGCTTTTTAGAACAACTAGGCAAATGTCTCTAGAATTATATAGACCTTTCCTTAATTCTCATCTTATTGCCCCTCCTTGGGCATTGCATCTCAGATGTACTATCTATCTACACTTATGGAAGAGTCTATTTTCTTGCCATTTGTTAATCCTTCCTACATTTTCCACTATTCCAACATGACTATGTCATTTAGGAACACTTTCAGAACCCAAAGTTTCTGCATTGAGGACTGGTAACCTAGGTTGTAATGCTAGTATCCAGTCTACTATATACGTCACTATTGCCCTAACCTTCCCAACAAGAACATAAAAAGTGGGATTCTCTATCCTGATTGGGTCAAGATAGGAATTCTCAGGCACTCATTCTTCTCTTGCCTAGAAAACATGAGGAACATGTTGCTAAGAGTAATGTTGTTGCACCATGAGAGGGACAATACTTGGAATAAAACTATAGTATTGGGATAACCCGATGCCTGGATGAAAAACTCACAGGATTGTCATAATCCAATACCTGGAATAATGTCACAGGATTGGCATAGACCAATACCTGGAATAAAACCACAGGATTGGCATAATCCAATACCTGGAATAATGTCACAGGATTGGCATAGACCAATACCTGGAATAAAACTACAGGATTGGGATAACCCGATGCCTGGATGTAACACTCACATGATTGGAAATAACCCAATGTCTGGCCATTAATCATAGGATTGGTAGAGTCCAATACCTTGCTATTAATCACATGATTGGTAGAGTTCAATACCTGGATGTTAATCACAGGATTGGTAGGGTCCAATACCTCACTGTTAATCACAGGATTGGTAGAGTCCAATACCTGGCTGTTAATTATAGGATTGGTAGAGTCCCATACTTGGCTGTTATTCACAGGATTGGTAGAGTCCAATACCTGGCTGTTAATCACATGATTGGTAATAAACCAATGCCTGGTTGTTATCATAGGGTTGGTAATAACCCAACACCTGGCTGTTATCAAAGAATTGGCATAGTCCAATACCTAGAATAGTTGCATAGGATTGGCAAAGCCAATGCCTGGACAGATTATGATGATGCATATTCACATGACTAGTACAATTCAATATCTGGTTAGCAGATTGGCTGAGGCCAACAGATAGAAATGAGAATGATTCATGGATGTCATACCATAATAATGAGTATCACTGGATAAGATTGAGATATTGATATAGTATGATGGGTAAATGGCATATAAGTTATTCATATTCCTTGTAAAGTGAATAGATGAACTACTGCTCTATCATAGATAGTTGCAATGCTTTAAAAGCTGAGAATGTTCTAAACTGCTTATCCTCTGCTCAATTTAATACTATTTAACTGTGATAATAACATTGTTGGCGGAGAGTTATATCTCTCAATGGGAAAATTGTCTCACCCCGTGGGATCCACATTTTTTTAGGTGGACGTGCACGAGGGGGGTGGAGATTGTACTGGAGAGGGAGAACATCAGCAGCAGGGACAATAGTGACATCTCAGGTTGACTATCATGTCTGTCATGCCTTGTAGATAGAAGTCCTATGTGTTGTCTCTGTACTCTCAGGTCCTTGGATTTAGTACATGTTGGTTTTATGAACAATATGAGATTTTGGCTTGTATGCCTCGAGGTTTGCTGTTGCTTTATGTGTATGTTTTGAGAAAGCAATTGTTATATTTTGTCCTCGAGAAGAGATGGTACAGTGTATGTACAATATGTTCAATGATGAAAATCACATTTTGGTTCTTCCTTAAAGAGTTTTCCTGGAAATGGATCTCTTTGCAAAATGGTTTTAATTTTTAGTGATTTTTTTAATACGCTGCTTATGCTTATTCCACATATTTAGTAACGATTTAGTTGTTGGTTTTCTGGATAGTCATTTCACTACTAGTCATTAATAACAATAAGACTGTCACCTCTTTTAAGAAATCAATTATAGGACACACATAGGGGAGGTGGATAAGGTCTGTTGTGGTGTCTGGTGGTCGGCAACTAATGGATCTAGTTACACAGGTCATGGGGAGGATTATAACATAAAGGAAAGATGATTTGTAGTTGTTTGATGTTTGATGGAGTTGATGACGACCACAACTTTAGTATTGCAAGGTACCTAGAGATGGGGAGGTTCCATTGGAGTTGAGGCTATTTCTAGGATGGAGAACCATGTTTATAGATGGTGTGATCTAGTGGTGCAGATCTGGAGGAGTTCTAGTTGTAAGTATGCAAAATAGGGATTGGCAGAGGTGATTGGGAATGGTGTGGTGATTATGGTGGTGTGGTTGTGATGTCAAGGTGGTCATGGCCTATGGCAGCATAGGTTGTTGGTTCATGCAACATGTCTAGAAGGGTAAGGAGGAGGAGATGTAATGTTGTAGATCATTGTTGAGGTTGCAGGTGGTGGTTTCATGTCATTTGGGTATTGGGTCATGGGTGATGATGTGATGGCAGTGGTTAAGATTTGTGGAACAGGAGGAACTGAAGGTGAAGAAGAACCTATGGGGAAGACCAGACCTTAGGCTGAGAGAAGATCTGCCATGGTTGAAGGTGGTGTCTTGAGGTTATGTTGCACATGGGTTTCTGATCTGCAGATGGGGGTGACACGTCCAAGTGTAGAGGATTCGTGTGGTTTAGGAGATGAGGATGTGCCTAAAGTCGTTGGTTATCTATTCTGGTTGTGAAGCGAAGCCCCATGATAGGGTGATGGCAAGGAGGAAGGCATTATGGGTGGCGGCAGGATGTGTAGGGTCGAGCTATATGTCAAACTGTTGAAGACTTTCATCTGCAATGGCACCACTAGAGAAAGGAAGTCATCTTTGAATGGCCACTGTCCCATATGTTATGGATATCGGACCGGGTGCTTGGGGTTTGTGGCGCCAAGGGAGAGGAAGAGATGAGGGATATAGGCGGAGGTTGTTTCCTGGTTTCCTGGCTACTGTGCGAAAGGAATTGGGGGTTGTAGGCTTGCCAATGGGCACAAGGAGTAGGGGGCACCGTCGTCTAGGGTTGGTATGTTAGCAGAGAGCAGAGGGAATGATGGAGGAGATATAGGAGACAGAGGGAGATAGGAAGGGGAAAGAGGAGAGGGTGTGGATGGTCGTCATTCAAGGGAAAGATGTTGGTTACCAAAGGGCGTCATCAGTTTTGGAAGGGAGAGAACGCTGACATAGCGTGTGAGATAGTGAGGAGCAACACACATGAGGCATTACAAGGACCTAATTAATGCCAACTTAGTTTCAATTGATGGCATTAATAAATGTTAGGGTTTGAACATTCAATCAACTAATTCTAGGGTAATGTGAGTCCAATTGACTTGAAAATAAGTGTCTATGGTAGTTAGGGCATGTGGAATTTGATTTTGTCCTGAAATTTACTTTTTGAAAGCATCTTCTATAATATTTCATTACATGCATTCTAAGTATTCATTTAATGTACTTATTTCCTTTGATAATACCAATGTGTCACAGTATCTTATATTAATATAGTTTTTTCATCCTTTACTCTTCTAGTATTTTAGAGGATCAAACTTCATTATTTCTTTTCGTTATGATTATTTTACATTTAAACCCTTTTTGTGGTGTATATTTGTGAAGCATATTGAAACTAAGTTTAAACACATAATTTAATTTTTAAGAACAATGATTTATTTTATTTTGATAAAATGATTCTCAGGAAAGAGGAGGGATGAGTAAAATACCTAGAGTTGGGTATGTTACATCTATTGTTAGCCTTCAGAGTTTACAATCTCTACACAACACTCAACTTCGTAAATTTAGTACAACCTAAGTATAATGGTATCTTAGCATTATGCACAATGTTTCTAAATAAGGAAGGTGGATCAGTGTGCTCTACCCCACAACTATCTAGCATTGCATCAACCATGTTTATCAGAATAGGATCATTCACATTTACATTATCGGTGGCAATTTCTTGTTCAACACGTTACTGCTATCAAGATCCACTGATCTCATAGTATAAATCTCTATACACCAATATTATTATGTATAGCCCCATAAAATCCTATTGCACATGTCATGAATTTTGATTTTATCAACAATGTCGACTTTCAAGTTCTTATTGCAATTCTTGCATGGACAGTAGAACATATCTCCAAGTCATTTCCTATGTTCTTCCATAAATCTTATAAACTAATCAAGACCAATAATAAACTCAGGGGTGCAACAATTTGTAATGGACATCGATGATCTATCCATTCTATGATCAAAGAGAAAACAAGTATTAGAGTTTAGAGTTAACATGATTAGGGTTAATCATTCAGGATTTAGGGATAAGGGTTTACATATCAGGGTTTAGGGCTCATAGATAACAATTTAGGATTCAGTATTAAATGTGTGTACCACCTATCACATTCTTGAACACCTAATCTCACTAGTATGTGTATAATGTGTGTTCGGTTTTCAAGAAAATTTGGGCTTCATTTCTGTGTAGTTCTCCAAGTACACCTGTAACATATCGAATCCTAGACATTTTATCTTTCGACCCACTTTCTAAGATTTTCATTTCATTTCTATCCTTTTTGGCCTTGATATTCAATTTGTGGAATTATTAGTGGTTTGGGGTGATATTGATCACCATTTATGCCAACATTTGGGTTTATGCACAAATACCTCAGTAAATATTTTTAATAAGGGTATAATATGAAAATTCACCACATATATGTGATAATGATAAAAAAACCATTCTAGATCATTCCTTAGCCTTATAGATCACGGAAGAGAAAAAAGAATGAATAATAATGTTTTAAACATGTTAATGTGATATGGAATTATTTCATATGAGAAATAGTGGTAATATTGGATAATGGGCTAAAATTCTTAAAAGCAAGACTAATTGATTAAAGATAACTTTAGATTCGTTTATCCTAATTTAAGGTTTACTTAAATGACAAGTTTCACAATTTTGGAAAATTAATAATTACCTTTGCATTAATCAGAAATGGAAAATATGTGTTTTTCTCCATATCATTAAATAAATTATTAAACGGCTTCAAAAGTGGATATTAACCTCAAATTTGTAATCTATATGTCAAAATGAGTCTATGTGTGAACTTTCATCTAATTTGAACAATATTAAATATTTTATTTTATCTAGGAGAGATAAACTCATTTAAAGACCAAAGATATTAAATATTTGTTAACATTAATTAATGTCAAAATCGTGTTCCTCAATCTTATAGGCAAAGTTTTATATTTTTAGAAAGTTTCTAGATGCCTTTAATAAATTAAAAGGATAAAATAAGTGATAAAATTTAAATGTATGAAATAAAATAATAAAGTCTTCAAACAAATAATGCCAAATTCATGTTCTACATGTTAAAATATATCTTTGGATAAATTTTGACTTGATTTAGAAAATATTTGATGAGAAGGTGAATTTAGGAGAGAGAAAGTGTGCAAAACCTTCAAATCATTAATTAAAATAATAAACAATACCAAAAAATAGAAATAATGGAAAATTCATATCCCACAAATCTAATATGACTTATAGGTGATGTTTCATTATTTTTGGAGAATCCTAGAGTCATTAATGCATGAGGAAAGAGAAAATAAGATTTTCTTAAATAAAATAGTAAAAGTCTTCAAAGTGTAAATCTAATTTTATATTCATATTCCTCACCCCAAAATCAGTTAACATACCAAATTTGAGTTTATTTGGACTTTATTTACACCCTAAATAATTATAGAAATTTGTATACATTAAATTCATAAAAAGAATAAAGTTAGAAAGTTATATTAAATGTTATGAATCATTCCCTACCTCTAGCCACGTGAACAATAAATTAATGATTTTTTATTTTTATTTTTGGATGGCCGTATCTCCCTCATTTCTCAATGAAACTTCACAAAACAAGTTGTATTGGATTGCGTATTGGATTTCACACAATTTGATATATTATTTTCGTGTTTTGGTCGAGAAATTAGGAAACCCCCAAACCTTAGGCTACAAGAAATGGCGGCCAACTCTCTCCTTGCTATATACCTCTTCCCCACCTATATATATCTCTACCCTCGGCTTCCTGGAGACCCTTACAATGTTTCTCTCCACCCAATTGAACATTTGCTGGCTCTTGTGTCATTGGAGATCAAAGTGAAGCCCATGACCTTGTGACGGATCACCCTCCCTCTCCTCTCTACCTCTGAACAAATTGAATGGACTGTTGAATTCATCTTCTTCCAAGCTTTCCACTGATACCTTGTAGGTTGAGTTTCGTCGACATTTGCGAAAATGTCCAAAACAACCCATGGACCTCACTGACCATGGTGCGAGCTCGGTGGGGAAGAAACCCACTTGCATCTTTACAGTTTTACCCCTATCTATCCTTCTCTTTCTCCTCTATTTCGCGTGAGGTTGCTTTGGTCTTTGGCTTCGGCTTTGACTCGGCTGATTTGGCATGGACCGTTGACATGCCCCGCGTCCATTGGGCCAAGTCATAGGTCTGAGGCCCCTCTCTCGTTCTCTCTTTGATTCGAACGTTCATGCCTATGTGGCTCATTGGCTCATTTTAGAAAATTTGTATGTTTTTATTCCATGGTCCAAAAATAAAAACAAGATATGTTCTGAACATGAAACAAATTCCCTCTATCCATTAAAAATAATTTCCATGCTTGATTCTGAGTTTTTCATTAAAGTATTTCTGGGAATGATTTAATTAATTAAAAATCACTAAAAATACCCCTAAAAGTCCATATCTCTAATATATAAAAAATTATATGTTATTTTGATTAGAAAACCCTAACTATAATAGTAGTAATGGTTTCAGGACCTAAATCGATGGTTTTTAGAAAAAGTTGTTAACTTTGAGGTTTTAAGTCTATAATGAATGAATATAGTTCTAATACATGAACATGGTTATGGTATTAGGAGAAGTGGACCCCGATCTCATTAAAAGGTTTTGAAAAGTGATTTCTAGGACTCTAAGGAAGAGGTATGTGCTTCTAACACCTTAGTTGAGAAATTTTATGCCTTATCCTTCTTTTCCCTAATGAGGCTTAATTGAACCTAATTCTCTTTTCTTGAAACCCTAATTACTTGTGTCTCAAATATGATTATTATTTCATATTGTATGGGTCTTATACCCCACTACCATACTTATTGATTCATGTGATTATTATTTCCATGACTACTTTTTTAGCATGTAGATTTATGTTCTATTTAATTTAAAGTAGCGGTATTTATGTACAACCACCCAAAGAGGGCAAGTATCTATTCGCCCTGGGGAATGTTTTTATTCTCCCCATATTATTGTGTAGGTGACTGGGAATGTCTTATTCTCCCCTCACCTATAGGTTAGAGGTATGGTAGGTGCCTCAACCCTACTTAGTTAGGTAGACATAATTATCTTACATGCAAACCCTTTTTAGTTTAATTGTTAGTGGCAAATATCTTTTGAATATAACCTCATACACTTGTTATCTTCATATTATGATGAACCCTAGTCTATTTTTACTTGCTTTATTTATCTTGTTATCCTAGACATATTTTTTGACACATACTTTTCTTTTCCCTTTCCCTTTTGTTGGGTGCCTTCCCAACCATCCAGATGTTGTTCAAGGAGATGGACAAGATAAGGAGAACATAGCTTTGGCTTGGACCTAGTTGATGGAGATGTTGCTTTAGAGAAAACATTGTAGTAGTTTAGACTTTCCACTATGTAGATCATATTTGTGTATCTTGATGTAAACCCAAATGGGAGAATGATGTATTTTGATATGAAATTGAATATAGTCAGAAATTTTTATTCTGCTGCTTTCCAATGGTCTTTTATATACCATAAGAATAAATTTGGAAAATGTATACCTATTCCATCATACCTTTGAGTGTGTTTGGAATGGATGTTAATTCTTAAAATTTTTAGTAAAGAGGTGATTTCGCCTCTTTACAACATGGTATCAGAGCCCATGGTAGTCAGAATCTAACTATTTCAATTTTGTCTCCCTAATTAGAATCCATATCTTACATAGTTCCTTTAGATGAAATATTTGCCCTAGAGTTGATCTATAGATGATGAAAAGTTGACTTAGGACCCTATAGTTCCACATTATAAACTTGATGAATGAAACCCTAAAATACTCATAACTAAAACATGCATAACTTGATGTTGTTTAGGTTTACCTTTAGGCAACTATTAGGGCATGAAGTTGAAGTAAAGGTGTCTAGAAAGGATCAGGTTCTGGGGGCTAGAATATTTTCCTCTGCACTACTTTTTTTATTTACGAGGACTCCCAGATTCAAATGATACGGGCCTAGCCTAAGCTGATATGGATTGTCTGAAATAGTTTGCTTTTAGGCAATAGTAACCTTAGACTTCTATGTTGTATATCTTTGGAAACCCTAAGTTTCAGGTGTATGATGACTTGTTTGAGGATGGATACCGAGATAGTTTCATCATGTCCCTTAGGACCATATGCTTGGATAGTTTATCCCTAGAATCTAGACTTTGAAGTTTGGGGTTAAGTGAGCTATCAGAGTACACAATGGAAGTGTGGTGGATCTTGTACAAGGTTTAGTTAGACTCATCCTTTAACCCTAGTTTAGTTTGGCTTGATAGGTCGAACCCTTTAAGGGGTGGAGTATAATTAGTTTGATGTTGTTGGGTGGTTAGATTTTGAGGATTAAATCCACTTTAGGGGGATGGAACCCTATGACATATCAAAATCTATCTACTCTATCTTTAGAATCCCTAACTCCATGAATAGGAGGTCAGTATGCTTGGATCCTTAGTTTTGATCAAATAAGTAATAGTGGTCACCCTAACATGCTTGTCAATATATTAACGAACATATAATGATCATCTAAGGATGAATTTAAATGTTCAAACCCTAATGAATATCCAATGCACATAATATGGGTCACTCACATATTAATACTAATTATGGATACACATGATGCTAATAATGTCATGAACCGATAAACCTTAATGATATGATGAGAAAGAAAAGTGTAACCTAATCTTGGTATTAATGCATGCTATAATGAAATATAATGATCAAGTTGATCCTAAACCCTAAGTTGTAATCATATAACCTTAACATATACATCCTTAATGATATTCATGTAAAATTAGTGGCATTAGGTGTCATAATTAGATAACATACTTTGATACACATAAATTATATATAAATACTCATCTAATCACATATTAATTGCATATCACCTTATTCTCTAATACACATCTAATTAATTACATAATCATGCCTTGGTATGAGAATCAAATAATTAATATGATATATGTCCAACCTTGTTCACTAAAATACATATAATGACTTCAATATGGATAAGAAGTAACTGGATTCACATAAATGTGTATAATCAATAATTAGAAGTGAATAACTATGAGAAAATGAATAATGATGACATTAATGTGAATAAGAAAGGTAATGTGACAATGTTTAATATACATACAAGTAATCAATGTGACATAATTTGGATTAATTGTAGACTTAATAACAAATTGAATAAAATGTCCTATCACATGCAAGATAATTTTTTATAATTAATATAATGATAATATGAGGATCACGAAGTGTAAATCCAAATTATTAATAATCAAATATATTGAGATAATTGAGATATTTAATGTGCACCATAATGAAATATAATTCTTTTTGGAAACCAAGTGAATATGACATGACATAATAAAAAGAATAATAATGATAATGTGATATCCTAATAAATATAATGCTAATGAGCCAAAAATGTTAATAATGTTAAATCTCATAGAAAAATCTTAATAATGGAACCCAGGTGATCCTCGAGAATCTAACCTATGTTGAGATGCTTGTGAAGTATATGCTGATGAGTCATTTTGTGGAAGTTATGGTTGGTGGAACAACAAAAATTTAGTGATGAGATGTTGCACATTCACCTACCCTCATTGCTTGTGATTTTGGGGACGAAATCCTCTTTAAGGGGTGGAGTGTTGTAACATGTTGAATCCTAGACATTTTATCTTTTGACCCTCTTTCTAAGCTTTTCATTTCATTTCTATTCTTTTTGGCCTTGATATTCAATTTATGAAGTTATTAGTGGTTTGGGGTGATATTGATCACCATTTATGCCAACATTTGGGTTTATGCACAAATACCCGTAGTAAATAATTTTAATAAGGTTATAATATGCAAATTTACCACATATATGAGATGATGATAAAAAATTCATTCTAGATCATTCCTTAGCCTTATGGAGCAAGGAAGAGAAAAAAGAATGAATAATAGTACTTTAAACATGCTAATGTGATATGGAAATATTTAATATGAGAAATAATAGTAATATTGTATAATGGGCTAAAATTCTTAAAAGGAAGACTAATTGGTTAAAGATAACTTTATATTCATTTACCTTGATTTAAAGTTTACTTAAATGACAAGTTTCGAAATTTTGGAAAATTAATAATGATCTTTGCATTAATCAGAATTGGAAAATATGAGTTTTTCTCCAAATCATTAAATAAATTACTAAACGACTTCAAAAGTGGAAATAAACCTCAAATTTGTAATCTACATGTCAAAATGAGTCTGTGTAAATTTTCATCTGATTTGAACAATCTTAAACATTTTATTTTATCTATGAGAGAGAAAATTATTTAAAGACCAAATATATTAAATATATGTTGAAAAAAAATATTATTTCAAAATCGTGTTCCTCACATTTAGTATTACTTATAGGACAAGTTTTATATTTTTAGAAAGTTTCTAGATGCCTCTAATAAATTAAAAGGATAAAATAAATGATAAAGTTTAAATGTATTAAATAAAATTATAAAGTCTTCAAAAAATAAAAAATACCAAATCAATGTTCTAAATATTAAATTATATTTTTATATGAATTTTAACTCAATTTGGAAAATATTCGATCAGAAGGTAAATTTTGGAGAGAGAAAGTGTGCAAAACCTTCAAATCATTAATTAAAATTATAAACAATGCCAAAAAATAGAAATATTTGCAAATTTGTATCCCAAACACTTAATATGACTTATAAGTGATGTTTTGTTATTTTTGGAGAATCCTAGAGTCATTAATGCATGAGGAAAGGGAAAATAAAATTTGCTTAAATAAAATAATAAAAGTCTGCAAAAAGAAAATCTAATTTTAGAATCAGATTTCCTACCCCAAAATCAGTTAACGTACCAAATTTGAGTTTATTTAAACTTTATTTAAACCCTAAAATAATTATAGAAAGTTTATAAATTAAATTTATTAAAAGAATAAAATTAGAAAGTTGTATTAAATGTTCTGAATCATCCCCTACCTCTAGCCGCGTGAAAAGTTAATTAATTAATTTTTTTATTTTCAGATAGCCATATCTCCCTCATTTCTCAACAAATTTTGTGAAACAAGTTACATTAGATTGCAAATTGGATTATGCACCGTTTGATATATTATTTTTGTGTTTTGGTGGAAAAATTAGGAAACCCCCAAAGTTTGGGCTACAAGCAATGGTGGCCACCTCCCTCCTTGCTATATCTCTCTTCCCCACCTATATATATATCTCTACCCTTAGCTTCCTGGAGACCCTTGCAATGTTTCTCTCCACCCAATTGAAGATTTTCTTGCTCATGTGTCGCCGGAGATTAAAGTGAAGCCCCTGACCTCGTGGTGGATCGCCCTCCCCATCCTCTCTACCTCCGAACGAATTGAAGATATTGTTGAATTCGTCTTCTTCCAAGCTTTCCATTGATACCTTGTTTGTTGATTTTCATCGACGTTTGCGTAAATGCCCAAAACAACCCGTGGACCTCGCCAGCCATGGTGCGAGCTCAGTTGGGAAGAAACCCACTTGAGTTTTGGCGGTTTTACCCTAGTCTATCATTTTCTTTCTCCTCTATTTCGCATGAGGGTGTTTTGGTATTTGGGTTCGGGTTTGACCTAGCTCATTTGGCATGGACCGCTGACATGACCCGCGTCCATTGGGCCAAGTCACAGGTCCGGGGGGGGGGATCTCTCACTCTCTCTTTGATTCGAACGTCCATGCCTACGTGGCATTTTCTCATTGGCTCATTTTAGAAAATTTGTATCTTTTATTCCATGGTCTAAAAATAAAAATAAGATTTGTTCTGAACATAGAAAAATCCCCTCTATCCATTAAAAATAATATGGACCCTTGATTCTGAGTTTTTCATAAAAGTATTTTTTGGAATGATTTAACTAATTAAAAATCACTAAAAATACTCTAAAAGTCTATATCACTAAAATATAAAAAAATATATATTATTTTGATTAGAAAACCCTAACTAAGACAGTAGTGATGGTTTTAGGACCTAAATCGACGGTTTTTAGAAAAAAGTAGTAACTTTGGGGTTCTAAGTCTTCGATGAATGAATATAGTTCTAATACATGAACATGGTTATGGTATTAGGACTAGTGGACCCTGATCTCATTTAAAGGTTCTGAAAAGTAGTTTCTAGGATTCTAAGGAAGAGTTATGTTCATCTAACACCTTAGTTGGGAAATTTTATGCCTTAACCTACTTTCCCTAATGAGGCTTAATTGAACCTAATTCGCTTTTCTTGAAACCCTAATTACTTGTGCCTCAAATATTATTCTTGTTTAATATTGTTTGCGTCTTATACCCCACTACTATACTTATTGATTCATATGATTATTCTTGCCATGACTACTTTTCTAGCATGTAGATTTATGTTTTATTTAATTTAAAGTAGAGGTATTTATGTATAACTGATGCGATGATTTTGAGTCGCATTTATAGATTTGTTTGATAGGTGTTTTATGCATTTATTAGTCATTTTCATGGTTAATGTTGCATAATTCATTCATTTTGGTCTATGCTACTTCTTTCTGTCAAATTCCCTTTATTTAATAATTTGAGTATTAATTATCGAAAAAATATATTTTGTGTGGATTTATGTGGTTTCGTGTGTTAATTTCAGGAAAAACAAGTATCTGCTGCCGTCAATACCATCGATGTTGGTCGATACCATCGACTGAAGCACAAGTTGCCAGCCACAAAGACTAGAAGAAAGTCGATACTATCGACAGAATGTCGATGGTATCGAGATACCATCAGGTTGCTGGCGAGAAGTGCGTCGACACTATCAACCAAGATGTCGATACTATCGACTGGTGGAGCTACAGCGACACAAAATGACAAAATTGTCGCTACAGGTTCGTCGATACCATCGACCCGCGTCGATGGTATCGAGATGACATCAGGCGTACAGACGAAAGAAAAGAAGGATTGCCGCTATCATGCTAGGTCGATACCATCGACGCGACACTGTCAGATATGAGTTTGTTTCAGATTAATCTTAATCGGACGGCCGTGGTTAATTGGCGACCTAATTCGGGAGATATACCTAATGAAGGCGCCCTTGACTGGAGGGAGAGGTCATTAGTTGCTGCACACATCCCAGAGAGCAAGGAGAGAAGAACGGAGCACCAGAGCACGTCCCAGCTGATCCAGGCACTGAAGGAGACGAATTCCACCACCGAAAGGCGGGAGAACACGGATTCCACGCCAAGGATCGATTGTACCTTCTCCGTTCAAGGGTTTAATCACTCAATCACATTTTTCTTCATGTTTCCCTTTCTCTTCTCCACATTGTACTCTGAGATGAACATGTGGGGATAATCCCCTCTGTCTTTAGGACCGGGAGTAGCCCGGGGATTCATTGTATGATGATTTTATAATAGTAATTCATATCTTATCTCTTAAATCTGTGGTATAATTTCATTTTCTCCAATATATTATTATGCTTGATCACCATAATAATAACCTAATGCCCTTAATTGCTTTGAAAGAAGAATTAACGGTTGAAAAGAGACAAAATTTACATTAATTGACAAATCCCTTGAACAAGGTGGTGTAAGATTAATGGTGGATACCGAGAGGTCGTTCCTAATGCACCTAGTTTAGGGTATTGGTTACTACGACGGTGGAACCGACCTAGACATAGGTAGTGAATTGTACCATGACAGTAGGCAATTCTGATTTCAGGCCACTACCCGGATAGAGAGATAAAATTGAGTAGCTATATAGAATTTAATACAAAGAAAACCCGCGGTGAAACTGCAACCCCAAAGATCTTCTTTTGAATTGATTAAACCAACATTTAATCGATTGATTGTTTTGTTTTATTTTTATTTTCTTTTGATTTTAACAACAACTCTCAACTATTTAATCGGCTTAGCTAATCGCGAGTAATTAGTAGGAGTTCCTGACGATTTCACGTATCCCTGAGTTTGACTCGGGCCTCACAAAGGCCTATATTACTTCGACGCGTTCACTTACGTTTTTGCGCACGATAAATTTGCATCAAGTTTTTGGCACCGTTGTCAGGGATACGGAAATTAGTCGGCACTTTGAGAGCTGTGAGCGGCCACTCTAGGCCACATTTTTATTTTTTTTAACATTCCAAAAATTATAATCTATTATTTAAAAATTTGCATTGTACTAAATTTAATTTTTCTATTTGCAGGTATTGTGCATGGTGCAAATGTGTAGTACAGACTACACGAGGCACGCACCAGAGGTTCCGCTGCCGGGACCGGAAGACGAAGGCGAGTATAATCAAGACCATCTGGAGGATATACTTTCTAAACCCGAACAAGAAAAGATGGACGAGCCACAAACAATATGGGAGAAGATCAAGGCTTCTTCCTCATCCGCTTCCAAGGGGCCGATCAAGAAGCAAGCGGTGAATATTCTGACATACAAGATTGATCCGACTTTAATCAACTTGGTGAAGTCGAATGCTTTCCATAGGATAAAAAATGAAGACCCCGTCACGCACATAAGTCAATTTGTGGAGAATTGTGATATGATAAAAATCGATAGATTTCCACAAGATGTGCTCTACTTGAAGCTCTTCCCGAGTTCTCTAGCGGGAATTGCGTGCGAATGGCTACATAACTTGGATGATGAATATGTGGAGTCTTGGGACCACACGGTGGAGGTCTTCTTCGATAGGTTCTTTCCACCTGAGAAGACCAATGACATGATCAGAAAGATCCACAACTTCACCCAACAAGAAGGAGAGAACTATTCTGAGACATGGGAAAGGTTTTAGATCATGCTCAGGCGATGCCCGCATCATGGGCTTGATAAGGAGACACAAGTAAAAATCTTCTATTTTGCTCTCTTTGAGCATGATAGAAGCAACCTTGATTCAGCAGGTTCCGGATTCTTCTTGAATAACACATACACTAGATGTTGGGAGATCTTAAAGAACATGGCAAAGAAACAATCATGGGGCAAAAGAGGCGCCGTGGAGCAGGTTCGAGTAGTAGGTGAATCTAAAGCAATAAAGGAGTTGAATGAGAAGATGGATCTTCTCACAAAGAAATTGCTTGCAAAGGAGGATACTGAGTCCGAGGACGAGGCTCAAGTGAAATTCATGAGGCAACAACAAGGTTACAGGAACAATGACTATTCATGGAGGAAAGATAAGAAGTTCTCCTGGAAGGATCCAAATAACTTCTTGTAGGATCCAGATGCTAAACCCCAGCCAGTAGCGGAGGATAAGAGCACAGAGCTGCTCAATCAAGTGATAAAGAAAAACCAAGAACTCATGGCTACTTTTGGCCAGCAAATAAAGCAACAAGGGGAGTTCATGAACCAATTCGGGCAGACATTGCAGAGCCATGGGGCTCAAATGAGGAAAATAGAGACATCTATGGCACATATGGCTGCGGAGATAGCCAGTTTGAAGAAGCTGGCACATCCAGGTTTCCCGAGAAATACTAATGTTCCAGGAGGAAACCACCAAGTGAAGGCCATCTTGCTAAGAAGTGGCAAGAAATTGTTAAATCCCAGGGCTGATGAAGCAAGCAAACCCCAAGCTGAAATTGAAGTTAAAGCCACTGAGGAGCTGCATGTACTGGTCACAGAACCAGTTGATGACACAACAGCAGATGCTACTGAAGATCATATTACAGAGGAGGAAGAGCCTAAGAAACAGACACCCTATGTGCCACCGCATCAAAGGGCACAGGCTGTCCCGGTCCCTTATCCAAACAGTGCTAAGGCAAGGAAGGTAGATGACCAATTCAAAAAGTCCTTAGACAGTTTCAAGAAGCTTTCAGTCAACATCCCTCTATTGGAAGCTATTGAGCAAATCCCTTCTTACGGGAAATTTCTGAAGGACATCATCACTAAGAAGAGAAAAATTCCGGACACGGAAGTAGTTGTTCTTAAGGAGCAGGTGAGTGCCTTCATCATGGGTACATTGCCACCAAAGAGGCAAGATCCGGGTTGTTTCAACATTTCATGCTATATCAGGAAAGTCAAATTTGGTGAAGCATTATGTGACTCAGGAGCAAGCATCAATTTAATGCCCCTTTCTACATTCAAGAAGTTGGGATTAAAGGAGTCAAGGCCAAACAACATGACAATTCAATTAGCGGATAACTCTGTGGTGAAACCGTATGGGATTTGTGAAGATGTGCTTGTGAAAGTGGATAGATTTGTATTTCCTACAGATTTTGTCGTCATGGAGATGCAAGATGAACAAGGCAATGAGCTACTACTCGGAAGACCATTCCAAGCTACAGCCGACATGCTACTCGAGATGGGGAGATGTCGGTTGACCTTGGGTATAGCTGATGACCGATTTGAGATGGTCATGCCTTCCAGTGCTACTTCACCTAAATCCAAGGAGCAATGCCACATGGTAAAACATTGTGATAATACCATCTCACTTTGTCTAGGGTAGCCATTTCTGGATATGGCTCATGTAATGACCAAGGTGGATAAAGGGACTTTGGCTGTAGACATCATGGAGCAGACCAAAGTAGTATCCCTTTGCAAGGCTGTAGGGTTCCCGAATGATGAGAATGAGGACATTCCTCCCTCTACGGAGGATGATGCTATAGAAAATTCAGTTTTTGATGCATATCCGGAATAACCATTGGAGGCTTGTTTAGTCAACATCACTCATGATTGGATGAGAAGCAAATCACTCAAGGAGTGCGCCAAGATGCTTCAGATGCTTCCATGTTTCTATGCGAGGTATTATGAAGATTTAGGTGAACTTCCCCCTATGCTTCAATCATCATTGATCAGCCCGCCGGAGTTAGAGTTAAAGCCACTTCCACCGCATCTTAAGTACGACTTTCTAGCGGAGGAAGAAAAGTTACCTGTGATCATTTCTGCATATTGAGTGTGGAAGAGGAAGACCAATTGTTGATAGTGCTGAAGAACCACCGGGGAGCATTTGGGTGGTCTGTTGCAGATATCAAGGGGATTTCCCCTACTTTGTGTCAGCATAATATTCGGCTCGAGGAGGGAGCCAAGCCGGTAATCCAACCGCAACGTCGAATGAATCCGAGCATGATGGAGGTGGTGAAGAAAGAGGTGATTAAGCTTCTCTACGCATGTATTATCTATGCGATTTCAGACTCGACATGGGTAAGTCCCACGCAGGTAGTCCCTAAAAGGGGGGTATAACTATCACTCAAAATATTTTAAATGAACCTGTCACCACCTGCTTAGTAACTGGGTGGTGAGTTTGTATTGATTACCGACGTATTAATGCCTCTACACTGAAGGATCACTTTCCTCTACCATTTATTGATCAAATTCTAGAGCGCTTAGCCGGCCAATCTCATTTCTATTTTCTGGATGGGTATTCGGGATACAATCAGATTTCAATTGATCCGAAGGACCAAGAGAAATCTACTTTCACTTGTCCTTATGGAACTTTTGTGTATCGCCGCATGCCCTTTCGATTATGCAATGCACCAGCGACTTTTCAGCATTGTATGCTCGCCATTTTTTCTGATATGGTAGAACGCTGTCTTGAAGTCTTTATGGATGATTTTTCGGTTTATGGTGCTTCGTTTGATGAATGCCTTTATAATTTGGATAAGGTGTTATAGACATGTGAGGACACACATTTGGTCCTCAATTGGGAGAAATGTCATATGATGGTAAGTGAAGGGATAGTGCTAGGACATAAAGTGTCTAGCAAAGTTTTGGAGGTAGATCCGGTTAAAATTGAAGTAATTTCTAAAGTGCCCCCACCAAATTCGGTAAAAGGGGTAAGGAGTTTCTTAGGACACGCCAGATTTTATCGTCGGTTCATAAAAGATTTTTCTAAAATCGCCAAACCTCTATCCGAGCTTCTCGAGAAAGATGCCATTTTTTATTTCAATGACAAATGCTTACACGCGTTCAACGCGCTGAAGGAGAAATTGATTTCCGCACCAGTTGTTCAAACACCGGATTGGACTAAGCCGTTCGAACTCATGTGTGACACATCAGATTTTGCTGTAGGAGTTGTGTTGGGACAGCGGGTGGACAATAAACCCGCCATAATTTTTTATGCTTCCAAGACTTTGAATGATGCTCAATTAAATTACACAACTACTGAAAAAGAATTGCTTGCCGTTGTTTTTGCTTTTAAAAAATTCCGGCAATATTTAGTTGGATCGAAAGTAGTTGTTTGGACTGATCACGCCGCTATTAAATATTTGATGGAGAAAAAAGATGCCAAACCTAGATTGATTAGGTGGATCTTACTCCTACAAGAATTTGATATCGAAATTAAAGACAAGGCGGGGATTGAAAATGTCGTGGCGGATCATTTGTCTAGGTTAGAGAGGGTGGATGAACAAGATTTACACATACCCATAACCGAGACATTTCCGGATGAACAATTGTTGAAAGTGAATTCTAAAGATCCTTGGTTTTCATATATCGTAAATTATCTTGCTTGCAGGATCATCCCAGAAGATTGGACATATCAAGAAAAGAAGAAATTTTTCCATTCTCTACGTTATTATTTTTGGGATGACCCCATTCTTTTGAAGCAATGCAGGGATGGTATTCTACGCAGGTGTGTACCTGAGGAGGAATACGAGAGTGTTCTTCATCACTTCCACACTCTACCTACAGGCGGACACCATGCGAGCTCTCGTACGGCGGCCAAAGTGTTGGAAAGTGGCCTATATTGGCCTACCTTGTTTCGAGACGCCTATGAGTTCGTGAGACAATGTGATTCCTGCCAAAGGGTGGGTAACATTTCAAGAAGACAAGAGATGCCCCTAAATGTCTTCCAGGAGGTTGAGGTATTTGACCTATGGGGTATAGATTTCATGGGACCCTTTGTGTCCTCAAATTCGAATTTATATATCCTCTTAGCTGTTGATTATGTGTCGAAGTGGGTAGAAGCAATACCCACAAGGACTAATGATTCTACTTTAGTGTGCAGATTCATTAAGGAACATATCTTCTGTAGGTTTGGAGTGCCCCGAATGATCATCAGTGATGGGGGTACGCACTTTAAGAATCAAAAGTTCTCAGCATTGTTGAAGAAATACGGGGTCAAACATAACATATGTACCCCGTATCACCCGCAAACTCAAGGACAGGTGGAGGTCTCCAATCGCAAAATTAAGAAAATCTTAGAGCGTACAGTGGCTTCCACGAGGAAGAACTGGAGTGCCTTACTGCTGGATGCATTGTGGGCATATAGGACGGCATACAAGACACCTATAGGCACCACACCTTTTAGGTTGGCGTACGGCCGGGCTTGTCACTTACCAGTGGAGTTAGAGCACAAAGCACATTGGGCGCTGAGAAAGCTCAACTTGAGTTATGATGAGGTGGGGAAGAACAGATTGCTTGAATTAAATGAATTGGATGAGCTGCGCATGACTGCATATGAGAACTCTCGGATATACAAGGAGCGCACTAAGTTGATCCACGATCGCCACATTCAGATACGCACCTTCAAGAAGGGAGATCATGTGTTGCTGTTTAATTCAAGGCTGAAGTTGCATCCCGGGAAGCTAAAATCCCGATGGAGTGGGCCATTCACGGTGGAAGAGGTCAAACCACATGACGCAATCTTGGTGTGCAATGGTGAAACAACATTTTTCGTGAATGGACAGAGGTTGAAGCTATATTTTGGCGAAGATTACACGAGGAAGGTGAATGAGGTCAAACTCATTTCACTTTCGGATGCATGATGTGATTCAAGTCGCCTAGCCTCAGATGTTAAATAAGAGCGCTTGTTGGGAGGCAACCCAACCATGGTACCTTAGTTTAGTTCATTTACATTCGTAGTTTAATTTGTGTTCACTTAGCTTGTAGTGTAAAAAAGATACCGTGATCATTTGTTACATGTGCAGGGCTGAGGCAGAGTCGATACCATCGACCCTCGAGTCGATGGTATCGACCATGGTACAGGTTGGCGACTGCAGGAATCACACTGCGTCGATACCATCGACGGCCTCATCGATGGTATCGACATACCAACAGGCAGATCACAAGAAGCAGTCGATGGTATCGACATTAGTGTCGATACTATCGAGATCTCTAAAGATTTTCAGAACAAATCATCTCAGGAAAGTCGATACCATCGATGGGCGTGTCGATGGTATCGACACATTCATGCAAAGAAGGCGGTGGCCGGGCCTCACGAGGGTTTTCCCTAATCAGAGGGTCGATACTATCGACCTGCGTCGATGGTATCGACGCACCACGTCAACGATCCGCGAGGGAAGATCAACGACGATCGCAGCAGCCAAGAAGTCGATCCAGGGGATGGGTCGATACTATTGACCCGCGTCGATAGTATCGACACGTCAGCAATCCGAGCCCCGCAGATCCAGCCATCAACAACCGTCGATACTCACGGAGGTACGGATCATGCTACCCAAGTCGATACCATAGACTCGCATCGATGGTATCGACAGGCGGATAGTAGCGCCGGCCATGGCTATATATGAGGAGTAGTTGCGTCAGATGACATCACACCTTCAGTGCAATCTTCATCCACTTGTGCTGAGCGTGTTCCAGAGCTGTCCAAGCCTGACGATGAGCAACACTGAGCTAGTTCTGCATCAAGCAAAGATTTGCTTCTCCGATCTTCACCGAGCTCCCTTTCGATTCCTCCTTCTCTCGCAATCATGGTGCACGTAGATGGTGTGTCGTCTTCACACACGAATCCGATGGACATCCCGGAGTTCATGCCACCTCTGACCGCGTCAGTTGCATGCCTACGGCTGATTCATCCATCCGTGGAGGTGAAGAAGATATATGAGGAGATTCTGAAGAGGAAGATAGAGTCGAACCGTTATGTTGAACGGGACACCATCCGCAACCTCGGGTTCGAAGCGAACCTTGCCTATGTGTTGAAAGGACAGGCCCGACACACGGAAAGACCGCCTGATGAGCTGGAGTATCATGTTGATGGTCAGCCATTCTTCGACGAGTGGCCCACGTACAAGGAATTGGTGGCTGAGTTCATGGTGTCACTGGACGTCTGCGTCGTGCCCAACGACGTCATAGCCACCGACCGTGAGTGGATTAAGGGCCGGGTGTCGTTCTGGTTGTACAACATCGACTACACCCTTACACTACGGCAGTTCAACACGATCTTCAACTGGAACCACTCGCGGTCCGACTACCGACGCTCGTACAACCGCACCGACTACGACGCCATCTTCGCCGAGCTAGTTACGGTGCCGCCGGGGAAGTCAGTAAGCTACCATAATGCTGCGGTAGCTGATTTCGAGCACCCTTTCATCCAGATTCTACACCGTATGCTCAGTTCGACATTGTTTGCTCGGGGTGATTTCGCCCTCAACAAGTTTCAGGAGACAGACTTATTCTTTTTGTATAAGCTCCTGAAGCGTCAAGAATGCAATTGGGGTGCCTTCTTTCTGCAGAGAGTTTTGGCAGTGAAGAGGAGTACGAGGAAGGCGCCGATTCACTTCGGCGGGCTCATCACCAAGCTGGCTTCATACCTCGGTTTGAATTTCCAGTAGCTCACTTCTCTGTCCAACAGGAGCAAGGTGAACTTGCAACATTTGCACCGGTCCAATCTCATTCTTCTTCGAGATGGTTTGGCGTATGCGCATTGTCACGTCAACCACGCCTACCAGGAATGCTCGCTGCCTGATCCGGTCTTCAACATTGAAGGGGCACAACACTTCCGATGGCCAATCATAGCCATCGTCGATTCCAATGAAGATGGCGATGATGACGGAAATGACGACGAGGCTGAGGAGGAAGAGGAGGCATTTACACCTCTTCGAGCACAAGTGGCACCACGGAAGCGTCCTCATATGCATCCGGGTGCATCTTCATCATCACAGCCTACGCCGCCACCACCACCGCCCTCGCAGCCAAGAGAGGAAGCCTATTCTATGCAGGGTATGTATGCTATGCTTCAAGACATACAACAAACACAACAACATCACATGACGATGTATGCCGGTATTCAAGACACTACAAACCGACTACTAGACAATCAACAGGCTATGTTCGAGAATGAGCTTCTTCTCCTTGACAACCAACAACAGATACATGATCGGTTGTATAGAATGGAGATGCAACAACAACCTTTCTACGACCACTATTGGAGCCAAGATTACTTTGGAGGCTATCCACAACCTCTGCCTAGGGCCCAGTTTGATCCAAGCTTCTAGGGGGAGTATCCGTCCTGGGACCCTACGGCTCCGCAGTACCCGCCTCCACCTCAAGAGTAAAAGCGGTATATGAAACATACTTGTCCTCAAGTATGCTCTAACTCAATCTCTCTATAGAATTTTCACAAGTAAGAAACGAAAAACGCAATGCAAAGGATGGTTATCACTGAATGGGATCAAAGATGACTAAGTGCATGCATTTCACCTCTCTCCTCTCTTGCTTTCACAAACCAATCATGAAAAGAACACAAAGCATATGAACTTCAAATATAGCACATAGAATACACAAGTTATCAATACTTCTTCCATAAAGTTCTGGGTAAACCGTTTCATGATGGTGTTAATCAAGAATGACTAGGAGTGTTGTTTCACATTCATGCATTCAATCTTATATTTCAAATCATACCAAATGACCCACATGGCTGTGAAAAAGGGCAAAGTGAGCTAAGTTTGATGTTTCCTAGCTCAATGGGCATGAAAGTGGAAGAAAGGGTTGCGGTAAGATTTTTGGAGTTTTTTTACACACTCATCTTTTCTTTATTTGAATGCTCTTAAACAGGAGCATCCTTTTATTTTGTTTTTGCTTTTCTTTTTTCTTTTCTTTTCTTTCTTGCCCTTGGTGTAGATAGGGCAAATGGTGGATAGAGTGAAGCGGGGAGATGAAGATATGGCCACCCCAAACTTTTGGAGGTGGCCAAGGATGATTATGTGCACTAGGGCATCTTTTTATGAGGCGGAGGGGTATGAAGATGATGGAAGAAGAATCGGGTCAAAAAGGGGTCATTGGTATGATTTTCCACATAAGACATCATGCATGAGAATTAATCCAACACTTCATCCAAGATATCACACCACATGAATGAACAAAATGAAATTGATATATCAAACAAGTAATTCCACAAACACTAAGCGTTCAAAGCTTGCTCAATTTTACAATTCAACCAATTCAATCACAATCCTAAGAGAGGTGATGCACATGTAAAAAGTCAAGAATTGATACCATTTAGAAACAAACAATGTTAACTCACTTGCATTTGTCAAAGATGATCATTTTTACTCAAAATAGTAGAGATTGGGTCAAAACATACTTTTAGGCAAGAAATCTCAAATTTGGGCAAAATTGGCCAAAATAGTGCCAAGTTGCCTTCAATCACATCTAAACTCTATATTATTGAACTTAAAGCAGTAAACAAGCAAATACTAGCTATAACATGCAAGAATTAGTAAAAATCTACATGATATGCAATGCATGAAAAAAAGAGCAAAAAATTTGAAAATTACACAAAAATGACAAGAAAGTAAATGACATGGCATGCAGGTATGCAAAGCAATAAAGGTGACTAAGGTAGATAGCAAAAGCAAGAAAACAAAAGTGGATGTGGCAGGTGAAATGCAAAGTGAAACTAGGGCATACCTGCCCTACCACCCCAAACTTTTGAATCATGTTGTCCTCAGCATGATCCTAGAGTTTAGGATGATAGGGTAGACGATTATGGCTCTCTCAAGGCTTTGGCGGTGTTCCTCCCTATGGTGGAGGATATGCGTAGTAGCTACCCTACTAATCTGCCTTGAGTGGCTGAAATTGGTCTGCTGCACGGTCGTGCTACGTAGCACGGCCGTGGTGTCTTCAGGTTGCACGGTCGTGCTGCCTGGCACGGCCGTGGTGCAGTCCTTTGGCAACTTTTCTCAATTTTGCTTTTGAATCCAGGGACTTGGTGTGTTTTTGATGCAAATGACCACGGTCGTATTGATGTGCCACGGCCGTGGTGGTCCCTGTAGCTGCTACTCTCAAAATGAGGAACATCAAACACTCAAAAACTTGACCCAAAGTGATTTTTCTTTGAATCCTTCTCTCAATTGTACTCGAATTTCCTTCATTTCACCATGTTACCGCCTGCACATCTTAAAACTAGACAAAAACTATTAAACACAAGTGTGTGTGTGTTCTTGGAAAATGTAAAAACAAAGCAATTGTATCAAAAAGTGAAGGTTGGGTCAAAATTTCCCAAACCTATGTGGGTTGCCTCCCACAAGCGCTAAGTTTCATGCCTTCAGTCAGGCTTGTTGTTCTTTCACCATCAACCATGGTCCAAAAACAAAATGTTTGCACCCCCATCATAAGCAATCCTCTCAAATGCTTTCCTTGATTGATCTTCCTCCCAAGGGTCATGCGAGCTTCGTGAGTCTTTTTCAGCAATTCTCTCTCCTTGGGGATCATCATCATAGATCTTAATCAGCCTTAAGACCCTCAGAAATCTCATTCCATAGGTTTTATTTCTCTTGAGTAATGGGTCTTCATAGGCACCAAAGAGAGGGGTCTCAATCATATCCATTTGCTCATGGGAAGTAGGGGGAGCATGTGATAGTTGTGGTGGTGGCATCGGTGTTGATGGTCGTTGGACTTTAGGTGGAGGAGGGCATTTAGCTGGTTGGAAGGTGAATTGGTGGGAGGTTTGTGGTGATGGAGGTGGTAGAATGAATTGAGGTTGGAAGATGAACTGGTAGGAGGGTTGTGGCAATGGAGGTGGTGGTAGTGTGTAAGGCTTAGCATAGCCTTGGAGGTAGGGTAGTGGAGGAGGGAATTGAGGTTGGAAAGTGAAGTAGTGGGAAGGTTGCGACAATGGAGGTGGTGGAGGTGTGTAAGGCTTAGGGTAGCCTTGGAGGTAGGGTGGTGGAGGAAATGGATGGGTTTGTGCATTTTGGCCTTCCATCTTGTCTTCTCCGAGTGGCTTGTCACATGCACAAGGCACAACCAAACAAAAGAAAGCAAGTTAGCAAACCAATATACACAAAGAATGCAAAGAGTAATGAATAAAGAATAGCAATGATGAGAGCAGTAGGAAAAGTCAAAGCAAAACTAACTAGCTAGGCCGAGTGCCTCCAATCCCCGGCCACGGTGCCAGAAAGCTTGGTGTGATTCCGCTAGTGGTGCTAACACACTACTCGATTGAATAGATGCGCCCCACGAGGTCGGAATGCACGGTGGATGGGGGTTTGCTTTCAATATTTATAAACCTAAACTAGCTACCTACGTCTACTAAAACACTACACCCGCAAGTGCACAGGGTCGTGTTGTAGTATAGGAAGGTGGCAAGTAAAGGGTCGATCCACAGGGAAAAGAGGGGGCGCTAGAGCTAGGTTAGTTTAGCTAGGTTCCTACTACGGAGACTAGGGTTAAGGGTTTAAAGGTTGATTTGATTGTTAACTAAGGATGAACAAAGAAGCAATCAAAGGCAAGAATGAAACCTATGTTAACCCTAGGTTAGATTAAGACTAAGCAAGCAAGGAAAGACTAAGCTAGGTATGAAAAGGCAAGTTACACTAAGGCAAGCAAGAGAGAAGTAAAAGAGCAATTAAAGAGCTACACTAGCATGAACAAGACAAGAGCAAAGCAAGAAGCTAACTAAGCAAGGAAAGAACTAATTAAGCTAAGCAAGCACAAAACTAGGGTTTTAAGCAGTAAAGAGATGTGTGGGCTGTTTAGGGGTATGAACTTATCACTTAAGTTGGGGGGGGTGACATGTGAACATCATGATTCCATTTAGATTATCCAAACCAAACAACAAGTTAGAGTCTAATGAATTAACCTAAGCTACTAACTGGCCATGGATATGCTAGGTTGTGTATAGGGGAACTAGTCCCTAACACCCCCTGCTACCCTTACGAGGCTCAATTGGGTTAGGGATTAGGTTCAATTCAATTAGAGTCTAATCAAGTCTAGGTTTCTAGATTAGGTATTCCTAGGGCAATTAGGGGCCGAGGGTAGTAATGGGGAGGTGAGATTAGGGTTTGGACCCCAATTCCCCCACATTCTAGCCTTGAGAAGGCTCCATGCTAATTGTACTAGAATTACCTAATCTAGCTACTTAGATCTCTCACTTAGGTTTAGGGAGATTGATTAGGATGTAGGAAGATGGGAGGCAACCTAGGGATCCAAGAATTGGACCTAGGGGCAAATCCCAAAATTCACACATATAAGCAATTTGCCTAAATTCCTAAGTGGTTTCACACACAAACCAACAAGTAATCCATGGAGAATGAGATAGAAATAGAATATAATCATTAACAAATGAAATTACAAAGTTTACATGTCATTTTCCCCCAACATGGTATCAAAGTAACATATTTTCCCCCAAACAGCCCACCCAAGGGGCCTAGCTACTCATAACAAAGGAAAATACAAAAAGAGAGGAGAAAGAGGTAGAAGAAGCCATGGATCTCAGTTTGGATGAAGAAGTCCTCCTCTCCAGCAGCTGCAGGGACGTCCTCTATCTTCTCCTTGGATGAAATGGTGTGGAATGATGGAGGGAAGTGGATGGAAGGCTTAGATATGGGGGGTTATGTGGTGGAAATGGTGAAATGGAGTGGATTTGAGGTGGATATGGAGTGGAATGGAGTGGCTGGCGATTTGGGGAGCTAGGAAGAGGTAGAAGGTAGCCAACCTCGTGCTCCAACCGCCACCTAGGTATATATAGGTGTGGGGAGGAAGTACTAGGTCAAGTAGGGGAAAAATGGGCAAAACAGTGAAAACTAGGTGAGTTTTGTGAGTAGCACGGCCGTGGTGGGTCACCACGGTCGTGGTGGGTAGGGTAGGCCACGGCCGTGGTGTATGGGCACGGTCGTGGGAATTAAAATGGCTAAATGTCAGGTTGGTGGTCAAATTTGGGCTGAAAAGGCCACGACCGTGGTAGTTTGAGGGTAGCACGGCCGTGCTGCGTAGCACGGCCGTGGTGGGATCTGGTAGCACGGCCGTGCTGCGTGGCACGACTGTGGTGGGATATGGTAGCATGTCTGTGCTGCGTGGCACGGCCGTGGTGGGTGATGGTAGCATGTCTGTGCTGTGTGGCACAGCCGTGGTGGGTGGTCGCAGCACGGCCGTGCTGCGTGGCACGGCCGTGGTAGAGTATGCTATGCAACTGCTTCAAAACTGAGATTTTTCATGTGATTTCTTCATTTGCAGCACGACCGTTCTGTGTTACCACGGCCGTGTTGGGGGCTTTCCTTGCACTTTGAGCTTCAAACTTTGTTATCCATGGACTTCTTTGCTAAAGCTTGACTCTTGGCCACTAGGGGTAGGTTGGGGGAGCTCTGGGGTCTTCTTTGGGCCCCTCCATCTCTCTCGTCCATCCAAGTGTGGTCCAAGTACCTGAAAAACATGCAAATAATGTCCATAAGTGCATTTTACACAAATATGCATATTAGGGGAAATAACATGTAATCTAATAGGTATAGATGTGATTGAAGAGCAAAAAGACACAAGATTAAGCCCTAAAATAGGGCTGAATCAGTATCTCTGTTCCAACCTTTAAGATTGTTTTTGACTATGAGGCCATAGTCAAATTCAAGCTTAGGGGGGGTGTTGGAATAGTTCTATCTTTCATTTTCTCTATTTTTAGTTTTATTGATTTTGTTTCCTGTCATTTGTTTTCTGCAATCTTAGTTTGTTTTAGGATCCACATTCTATCTAGTGTAATCGTGGATGTCTTTAATGTTGAGTCATCTCAGTTGCATGTGCATGGGGAACTGAGGGAAACTAAAAAAATATTAGTGTTCACAAGCTTGAGTGTTGTTAAACCCTAATCACTTAACTTAGAAAATGATTGGTTTTGTCAACTTTAAAATAGAAAATCACAACTGTATATTCCTAATGATTCATGAAAGTGGACGGAAATGGTTGTTTGAGCCTAAACTGACCAAATGATAATGAGACTTTAATTTGAAGTAAGAGAGAAAAAAAACCTGTTAACTACTACATAGGTCAGTAAGGAGGGACACATAATACTTTTCTAAGGTTCAGTCAATTAGTCTTGTGATATGTCCACCTCATTGTTTTCACAATCCACCAAGAATTGGAAGTAAAGTACGGTTTTAACTCTTTTGGATTGCATGGCATGTAGATAGGACTTGCATTGCAACCATCTTCATATGTTTTGCATGGAAAATGAAAAATAAAAAGATTAGAATAGGTATACATGCACATTACCCTTAGGTGCATGTCATGGAGTTGCATTCATAACGTTTAAGCATAAAGTATGTCATGTACCTTATACCTGCCAAATAGTGCAAGTATTCGAGCTATGCAGAAAATATAAGCCCAATAAGTATTCATTGTCAATCATGGATATAAGGGTTTGTAATAAAAAAAAGAGAAAAAAAAATCTGAAATTGAAAAAAAAGTTATTCAGAAGCAACAAGAATAAGAAGGAGAAAGGAACATAATCTCACCTATATTTCAAGATAAGTGAGTACATGATGTAGCTTAATTAGATATCCATCTCATTTTGAGACGGATGGTTAGTGCATGCATCATTCCACCTAATCTTAGGCATTAGGGCATTTTTCATGTGCATTTGCATCATTTAGGGCATTTTTGTTTTATGCATGTTGAAATCGTATAATGCTTCCACTTCCTCCATGAGCCACACATTTCATCCACCTGTTGCTCAGATTGGTAGGCCACCGTTAATTTCTCCTCACTAATGAATATCAGGAGAACTGCTTCCATGTAGATGGTAGTTAGGGCGAGCAACGTAGTATAGAAGATCACAAGATGCACTAAGTCTGGACCGGCGAATTTTAGTATGTTAACTGCCTTATGTGATAGTGTTCATCAATTTGAGGTTAATATCTTTTATGGATGATTACGGTCGCCTTTAGGGTAATTATCATTTTGTGGTTAGCGAGGGCCGGTATGCGAATGTCCGGTGGGAGTCATATGGGATGTCTGTTGTGATGCTTTGTTCTTTAGTTGACTGTGGCAATTCTATTCTAAGGATTAGTTGCTCGAGGGCGAGCAATGTTTAAGCTTAGGGGAGTTTGATGCGATGATTTTGAGTCGCATTTATAGACTTGTTTGATAGGTGTTTTATGCATTTATTAGTCATTTTCATGGTTAATGTTGCATAATTCATTCATTTTGGTCTATGCTACTTCTTTATGTCAAATTCCCTTTATTTAAGCATTTTGAGTATTAATTATCGAAAGAATATATTTTGTGTGGATTTATGTGATTTTGTGTGTTAATTTTAGGAAAAACAAGTATCTGTTGCCGTCGATACCATCGACCGAACCACAGGTTGCCAGCCGCAAGGACCAGAAGAAAGACGATACTATCGACAGAATGTCGATGGTATCGAGATACCATCAGGTTGCTGGAGAGAAGTGCGTCGATACTATCGACCAAGATGTCGATACTCTCGACTGGTGGAGCTATAGCAACACAAAATGACAAAACCGTCGCTACAGGTTCGTTGATACCATCGACCCGCGTCGATGCTATCGAGATGACATCAGGCGTACAAACGAAAGAAAAGAAGGATTTCCGCTATCATGCTAGGTCGATACCATCGACCCGCGTTGATGGTATCGACACCATCAGATATGAGTTTGTTTCAAATTAATCTTAATCGGATGGCCGTGGTTAATTGGCGACCTAATTCAGGAGTTATACCTAATGACGTCGCCCTTGACTCGAGGGAGAGTCATTAGTTTCTGCACACATCCCAGAGAGCAAGAAGATAAGAACGGAACACGAGAGCACACCCCAGCCAATCCGGACGCTGAAGAAGACGAATTCCACCATCGAAAGGCGGGAGAACGTAGATTCCACGCCAAGGATCGATTGGACCTTCTCCGTTCAGGGGTTTAATCACTCAATCACGTTTTTCTTCATGTTTCCCTTTCTCTTCTCCACATTGTACTCTGAGATGAACATGCGGGGCTAATCCCCTCTGTCTTTAGGACCGGGAGTAGCCCGGGGATTCATTGTATGATGATTTTATAATAGTAATTCATATCTTATCTCTTAAGTCCGTGGTATAAAATTTCTTTTTCTCCAATATATTGTTATGCTTGATCACCATAATAATAACCTAATGCCCTTAATTTCTTTGAAAGAAGAATTAATGGTTGAAAAGAGACGTAATTTACATTAATTGACAAATCCCTTGAACAAGGTGGTGTAAGATTAATGGTGGATGTCGAGAGGTCGTTCCTAATGCACCTAGTTTAGGGTATAGGTTACTACGACGGTGGAACCGACCTAGACATAGGTAGTGAATTGTACCACGACAGTGGGCAATTCTGATTTCAGGCCACTACCCGGATAGAGAGATAAAATTGAGTAGCTATATAGAATTTAATACAATGAAAACCCGCGGTGAAACCACAACCCTAAAGATCTTCTTTTGAATTGATTAAACCAACATTTAATCGATTGATTGTTTTGTTTTATTTGTATTTTCTTTTGATTTTAACAACAACTCTCAACTATTTAATCGGCTTAGCTGATCGTGAGTAGTTAGTAGGAGTCCCCGATGATTTCACGTATCCCTGAGTTCGACTCGGGCCTCACAAAGGCCTGTATTACTTCGACGCATTCACTTGCGTTTTTGTGCACGGTAAATTTGTGTCAATAACCACCCACAAAGGATTTGTATTTATTTGCCCAGGAGAATGTGTTTATTCTCCCTATATTATTGTGTAGGTGACTGAGAATGTCTTATTCTCCCCTCACCTATAGGTTAGAGGTCCTGTAGGTGCCTCAACCCTACTTATTTAGGTAGACATAATTATCTTACTTGCAAACCCTTTTTAATTTAATTTTTAATGCCAAGCTTATTTTGAATATAGCCTCATACTCTTGTTATCTTCATTTTATGATGAACCCTAGCCTATTTTTACTTTCTTTACTTATCTTGTTATCCTAGACATATTTTGTGACACATACTTTTCTTTTCCCTTTTCCTTTTATTGGGTGCCTTCCCAACCACCTAGGTGTTGTTCAAGGAGATGGACAAGTCAAGGAGAACATAGCTTTGTGTTGGACCTAGTTGATGGAGATGTTGCTTTGGAGACAAGATTGTAGTGGTTTAGACTTCCCTCTATCTAGATCTTGTTTGTGTATCTTGATGTAAACCCTAATAGGTGAATGATGTATTTAGATATGAAATTGAATATAATCAGAAATTTTTATTTTGTTGCTTTCCAATAGTCATTTATATACCATTATAATAAATTTGGAAAATTTATACCTATTGT
The DNA here is from genome assembly GCA_963693085.1 of Alisma plantago-aquatica. Taxonomy (NCBI): domain Eukaryota; kingdom Viridiplantae; phylum Streptophyta; class Magnoliopsida; order Alismatales; family Alismataceae; genus Alisma; species Alisma plantago-aquatica. The sequence continues at coordinate 1,525,412,723 of OY856409.1, forward strand.
ATCATAACTTTGAGTGTGGTTGGAATGGATGTTAATTCTTCAAATTTTTAGTAAGGAGCTGATCTCACCTCTTTACAATACCAATGTAGATGCGCAAAGAAAACAAATGAGGAAGTGTTGATGAAACATCTTGAAACCTGATAATATACATTATACACTTACACCCTAAGTGAGATTAAGTGTTTAAGAATAGTCTAAGACCAAGGACTATCCAAGAATTACTCCTGAGGAGTAAATCTCAAACGGGTTTCTACGCCAACATATATATGTCCAAAATTTAGATTTGTGATTCATATCAATTCAGTATAAATACAAATCTAACAAAAGAAGATATATGTCCAAATGAAGGTTTCAAATTGCAATTTAGGTAAATACATAAAAATTTTAGTCAAAATCAACCTACTTTAGGTCATTCATATCAACTAAGTTTAATTTATAATCAAATGGAACAATGCAACCAAATATATAACGACTTTATACACTTCAATTACAAAAGAAATTACAAAACCCTAATTTCATCTAAATAAAAAAAACCCCAATTAAAATTGTAATCAAGTTACAAATTTAAACCATAATTTTATGTTATAAAAGAGCTCACATTTATAGAACATACTCCGATAAAAATAAAATAAAAGACCACCTTGGTCAGCTGGAGACAGTGGCCAACAGTAGTAACGACATTTCGAGCAAGAACAATAGGCAGTGGGGCCAATAGGACCAGCTGCAGCGGCGAGCTCCAACGACAATGGCAAGCTCTAACACAGATGGTGGTGAGTTCCAGTAGCGACGTCAGCAAGGTCCGATGGGTGGTGGCAGTGACGAGTTCATAGCTTTTGCGATGGAGATGAGAAAGTGAGAAGCAGAGGTTGGCGCGGGAGCGGTGGCTGAATTAGATAGGAAAAAATTGCCAGATATAGGTAAAATTCGAGAAATGAAATAGAGATTGGGGGACGTATGTTTTGTGTGGGTGCTATTAAGTTTCACATAATAGTCGACTGTTAGCAAAATTGACAATTAAGCTCTTTGACTTCGATTGTATAACTAAAACTAACACCTAACATGATGACTTAGATGTCATTTTGTTGTGGAAAATAGATGTAAGAGGCCATTCTTTACACAAAAAAATTAGATAGAGTAGGGTCAGAGTCATCGTTTGTATTCCTAAAACTGGTACCTAACTTAACAAGTTAGATGTTGGTTCTTTATAAAAAAAACCCGATGTAAGAGGCCATTCTCTGAATGAAAAAACGGACATGAGTAGGGATTGATTCATCGATTTTATCTTGGAGAACTGACACCAAAGAGAAATTTGAGGGAACACTTTTTTCATAGGGATGTGGCACGAATCCTCCAACATTAATTTTATGACAAGAAAATGACATTGATTGTATAATTTTTTGCATTGTTTTAGAATCAATTTCAGTTTTTCATGTAGACAACCCACACCAAAAGTATTTTGGGGGGAATTTTTTCATGCGAAGGTGTTTGTCATCGGTTTATAGTAAACCGACGGTCATCTTAAAATTTTGGAAGACAAATATTTTCCATGAAAATTTGTATTTCACGGGTTGTTTTAGACATTAGTTTTATAGAAATATAATCGACGTTATAGAAAAAGCGGTACGTGTGTCTTTTTGAAATCGGCTTGACTAGATCAATTGTGATGTGTATTCTAGTGAACTAACATTCTTTGGATTATAGTGACACTTTTTCTTTGGAACCAGTGTCAAGAAAAGTGACATTAGAGGTTAGAAATGTACAACATTGGAAAATGTTAGACATATTATTAAGGTGGAAATTCGATTTATTACTAATTACGATAAGTGAACTATTATGTGTTGAATAAGATATGTAGTTATTAGTAGGGTTGCAAATGGGTAGGATATGGTGCGGGTATGGCCTTATTCATAACTGTAACCATTTACTTAAGTGAGTATGGGTATGGGTATGGAATGTACCCACTTTGTGTAAAAGTATACCCGCACCATACCCATATTCACATAACCTGTGGGTATATAAATGGGTAATTGGGTATAATGTTATGTATAAACTTGCTATAGTAATACACTACAAACTCATGATACAACAAATTACAACACTTAAACGGGTAGGTTATGAAGAAATATCATTCAAGGCATAGAGGAGAGAAGAGAAGAATGAGAGAATGACACTATCTTCTCAATTTTGTGAAATGTGCTTGTCTACCTATGAGGGTGCGTCAATGGATTTCTTTATTTTACTAAAGCAAGATACTTATATTTGTTAGGTGTCAGTGCTATAATATGAAATATTAGATTTGAATATAAATATATACTATTATACGATACTCATATTTACTAGATGTGAATCCTAGAATATGCACCATTATATTCTAATATAAATTATTTGCATTAATTAGAAATAAGTGGGCATATGGGTATACAGGGTATGGGTATATACATAACTATAACCTTACCCTATAAGAGGTGGGTACACATATATAAGGATAAGTGGTCACATGGTTATAAAAATGTATACCCATGACGGGTTTAGAGGGTATGAGATTGAGGACATGCAGATATACCCATATCTATTTGCAACTCTAGTTGTTAGTAGAGATAAAATCAAAATAAGACAAAAATACATAGAAAGAATATGAGAAGACATAACAGAGAGAGAGAGAGAGAGAGAGTAAAAAAGAGATGACTACATCCATAATTACTTAGTCAACTTTCTCTATATTTTATTCAGATTTAACCACCCTCGTAGCCTCCTACACCAATGGTTTTGACTTCCTTTGTCTCCTTTTTAAAAAATATCATTATATTAGTTCCAAATATTATCTTATTTTTCTCTCATTCGAACTATATCAAGAAAAATAACATTGATTACATGTTTGAAATAAAAAGGATGTATTAATATGCGAGAGAGACTTGAGGAGACGTTGAAATAGGACAATGTAGTTTTAAAAAAAAAAGAACGTATATTAGTGAGGGTTGAGAGTTTATGTTTTATTAGAGGATGGTGTTTGAAATTTGAATATGAAATTGTTGTTTCACATTACAATGTCGTTGGTTTAATTTATTGAGTACAACTTCTTACAAAATTTACATATAATCCTGCTCAAAGTAATAAATAATTTGTTCCCGATGTAGTATTGTGTGGTCTTGTGTGGTATGGTATGGTATGGTTAACAATATTTTTTATAGTACATGTATGGTTTCTCATATCAAACGCCATTGTGCATATGATTTAGATACAATAATTAATTTTTTATCGTGTAGTTATAGTTTGGACATAAACCGGACTCTACCCGCACCATAGTCATTCCGATCTCCCTCCCGTGTGTTCATGATCTCATATTTTTGTGTCTTTGGAATGCTTAACTCGTGCTTCGTGATATGTACTTTTATATAGTCCCTGATACCATGTAGTTTACAAGTTTAAACCATTTTCGAATGAGCTTTAGGATGATCTCATGGGCTTAAATAACGAATCACCAATGTTTTGATATAAAGTTGGCGCTCTTCGATAGTTGAATGAAGCTACTAATTTGTACTTCTCTAACTCGAGAGAGTAACTTAAGGAAAAAATATCGGATTAGTTAGTTTCTTTTCATGCAACTTCCATTGGATCTCTTTTGTCTCACCTTCACTAATTTTGTTTAAATTTATATATTTATGTTTCTTCAGTCAAACACTTAAAATTTAGTCATTTCAATAACCTCCAGACACAAGTCATTACTGTAATTAACGAGGTGACTCCTCTATATTGATAACAATTTAGTAACATTGGTCCCAAAACTTATCTAAAAAATTAACATTCTACTGATTCCATCAAATATTGACATGTTTATATTTAATAATCTCATCATTATAACAAGTTTGCTTCTATTGTAATGTCTAAAAAAAAGAATATTATATACCATAGATATTCCAAACATTATAAAAATAATGAGGTTTTATCAGGTGGGACATTTCATATCCCGTATTATCTAAGTCAATCTCAATGTTCAAAGCCCTCTAAATCTCTATCACCAATTTTTTTTTTCTAATTTTTGTGATTTAAACTTATTATGAAAACTATTCTTAAGACATAAATATTAAAATCAAACTATTTTTGTTATCTTACAAAAAGGTGATATGCTAAAGCAGTTTTTCCTACGCCACCCATTCCTACAAAAGTAATTGTCAACACACCTTACACCTTCATTTATAAATTCTGAATAATTGTTTAGTTCAATTCCAAAATCAAAATGAATTACGTCATTCCAAAATTTCAAAATTCAATCCTGATAATACAAACATGCTAAAAACCCTTTTCATTGGTCATGTGACACGTAGCATTTGGAGTTGTCAATTCAAGTATTGGTTTGTATCTTGAAATGGCCTCAGTTTGCTCATGGAACCATTTATTGTTTCTAACAATTCATTTTTTATTAAATGGCGGCATCTCCTCACGGCAAAGGGTGATTTTGATTTTTTTTTCATTCTATACTCGAATACCATGTAATATCTAACATTTAATTAGATCATATACTATCCAAACATACCTTATCTTATCTAAACAGAAAACCAAAATTATGTCGATAAGTATAATATATGTATAAGATATAATTACTAAATATATCAATATTGTTTCTTATTATATAAATAATTACTTTTATTTATATATATGTGTGTGACTATCAGTTGTACATTTTTAACAGGATATAGGAATATCCTAATATTATGTTCAGATCTATTTTGAATAAAATCCAATCCAAATCCGATAGAAGTTAGATATTCTTTATTTTCCGATTGAATAAATCAATACTAGATATCCAATTAGATTTGTAAATCTTTGGAAGAACAACCAGTGAAAGAATTAGAAGTTCAATAATTTTTTTTATGAAAAATTTGCATTTGATAATATAAACATATTTTCATTTTGTACTTGACAACAAACAAAATTGTATAGATAAAATTTTAAGCTATTTGATACTGTAGTATATATAGTTATATATATCAGAGTCAAACAAAATTTTGGATTCGAATAAACCTTGTATCTAACAAAAAAATAAATTATGATATGATTAGTATATACATATACTGTGAAATTAACTTTGTACATTTAAAAAAAAATAAACTCTGAATATGTTCTTAAACTAATATTTACATGTTGTATACACATTAAACTTATTCACATTATTTGTTGTTTTCTATTTTGATGAAATAAATATTCAATTATGATAGTATGCAATCTAATTGGATTTAGACATGACATATTATTCTTGTACAATAACATATAAAATAAAAAGATCTTCCCTCTTTACACATGAAGGCATGACACGGAGCATCTTTTAATACACTATCTTAAATGCTCCAAAAAGCATGTATCTTGTAGGAAAGTCCCAATGTTGTCTATTTTGGTCAATAAATTAATTGAATATTTATTCTATTTATGGAAATGTATTTAGAAGAAGATATAATCAAGTAAGTACCATATATCCAATCCAAATTGTAGAAGGACAAGAAAGAGCAATGAACTACTAATGCGCTAAGATAGTTTGATATACTTTAAGGAGGATAGTAAAAGTATTTGCCAGGGTCCAAGTACTAACCTATCTTTTCTATTCAGGGAAGTTGGTCGAGAATGTCACGAGGAATAATGCATGACAAAGTGAGGGGAACAAATTACTCTGGACCTCTGGTTATCTTGTGGAAAAGAAGTAATCTATAATAAAGCATCAAAGATTAGGAGGGATTAAAATACCTCTCAGAAAATCTTCTCTAGATGACCCCATTAGATAGAAGTTTTGGTCAAATTTCAAGCCATGTTCTCCCCTTCCCCTTTTCTGGCTCCATAGTTTACTAATAGGGCTATGTGTGGTACATGGTGACTCACCGGGTAGGAATATGAATAATATTGTTTGGTTAGAAAATGATAAAAAAAGGAAAACTTTCAATTATGAATCCATGACAAATTTGATATATTTTTGTCCCTATAAAACACATGGAGAACAATTGAAAAAAGTTTATGTTAGCAACATAACTTGATCTCCAACACTTATTTTCATGCCTACAATTTTTTTTTAAATGTGTTCCTTCTTTACACATAAACATATTTCTCTTTGATATTATATCCATCCATAACTTCTACCAATATTTCTATGCCATTATAACTATTGTTCTTATTACTTCCCACTAAGTACCTTTCCCATCAATATTTTTATTTTTAGATAAACTTATTCAACTAAAATATATCTTTCCATTTGATGGCTTTTTTCTAAAAAATATTTAGATTCAAATAAATTATATTGTTATGTATTACACTTCCTTATATGAATATTGTTCCTTTCAAGTGAAGACCATCAGACAAAATTCTATGAAGAATATGTTTCATATAGATGAAAAAACTAAAACAAAAGTTTATTTTCTACCTAAGTTTTTATTCTATAGGAACTTGTTTTCTTCTTGGAAAAATTTGTACATTATTCTTATAAAAAATCTTTCTTGGGATTTTTTATGTGTCAGTGTTATTTACTATATTCTCTACCATGTGTCTCAAATTGAATTTAGTTAACATAGATTAGTTTATTAAAAGTATTCCCACTACATGTCCTAAAATCCATGTAACAAAAATCATCTTTTATGTATTTCCCGTACTTACATATTTTTTTTAAGAAAACATTACCAATCAACACATTTTAATGATTTTTTATATCATGTTTCTCTAAGCTCATTCCTTTTCACTTCCCCTCCTATATTGTCAAGACATACCAAATGAAGCCTACAAGCATATGTTGCGGCTCTATTGTAAGAAATGGAGGATTCTAACAATGGATGGGAGGGGCCATGCCACCAGAAATATTTATAGAAAAAATTAACTACTTTGGTATAGTGTTAGACTCTTATAAAAATATATATAATATTAATGTGTTTTCCCCAACATATAATTTACAACTAGTATATTATTTAATTTGTAATACTAAACAATTAGATTGAAATAGAGATAACAATGCTATCTTCCTATGGCTAGATGCATCATTGTGTTTCTATTTTTTGGAGGTTCATTTCTCTTTTCTAGCATGATCTAGAATGGATAATGCCCACTACCTTCTCTACTATTGATAAAATTGTTTTCACAAAGTATTTGTTTATAAATTTTTAATATAGAACACTAATTAAGGATACAACCAATTTAATCAAGTACACAATAAAAAAGTAAACTTCCACTTCAATTGTTCATTAATTTATGTATGTATCCCCAAACACACAAAAAAGAGGATGGTGGCATCATGGTAGAGATCTAGGCAAGTGTAACTCATAGGTTTTTCCAAGGTGTATACCATAAAAGGTGTATACCACATCAAAGTATTTTGTGTCTTCTCAATTATTATAGAAACTAGGTTGCTTGGTTGATTTATTATTGATTGTTGGCCAATATCTTAATACCATCAAGCAAAAAGGAGAAGATTCTTAGAATATGACCTCAATCTTCCAACATGGATGATCACCCTAGTTCTAGCTACATCCTCAAAGAAAAATATATGAGTAATATTCAAGAATGAACAATGACATCCTTACCAAACATAAAAGGACATGTATGAATTAGGAGAGATTCACGACACTTTAAAAAAACATTTTTAAAATATAAAACCCATGAACAAATAAAACACCATGTTCCACCACTTTAGAAAAAACATGTCAATAAGAACATAAGAAAATACTACAAACGCATGTAGTAGTTACAAACCTAATTTCTTGTTGTTGCCACATACCCTTACCCACATATTTCTCCACAAAATGATAGTCGTCATAATAAAAGCATTCTAATTTCTCATCATGGCAACCTCGAGGTTTGGAAGTTCCCTCACATAAGGAGATCAATATGAACATGTAAGGCTGGAGTCATAGAAGCAATTGCCAATAAAAAAATCTTGGAGATAGATGATACATTAATGCTTGATATAAACCAAAAGATGTATGGGACTTTAATAGGTGATGACCTATTTATTATTTTTCTTGTTAAAAATAAAGAAAAATTATATCACTTTCTTTTGATACTTTATGTCTTCTATCCATTGGCATACATATGATCTTATTTGAACATTACCTTCTAGTCACAACCCACAAAAATTGGGAGAAAATAATACATGGGGTCACAAAAGTCGGATCATGGTCTCATCAGTAGGTTATGTTTGTGCTAACTCAAGTTCAATGTTTTGGAGACACACCAACTGAGATGAGGTTGGACATAGAGCAGGAAGATTGAGTGATTCCTTGTTGGGATAAAAAATTAGGACATCTAGCAAAAGACAACATAAGGTTGTTGGGGCTAGATCAAGTTGTAGGGGGTTTTCTATAGATTTCAATGACTAAGAAATCTACATCAGCACAACTTAAAATAGGACACTTTTGAGCTAGATATTTTATCTATTATTGGATAGCAATAATTTTCCCACTTGTCTTCTTCCAAGCCTTTCCATATTTTCTAAAATGTAACAACTTATCATTAAAACACCTAAAATACCACTTTTTTCTAAATAAATGATAAGAAAATATTCTTAGAATAATATATTTTCAATTCTAAATTGTTATAAGACATTCACATATTCTCAATTCATGCTTGAGTCATTCTATGATATGATCTTTACAATTGCTTTCCTATTACAACTTTATTAAACATTATCTCAGTGATCTACATGTAAAGATGTAGCAGATGAAAATCAAAATTTAAAATTGAAGGAAGATTGAAAGAAATCTTAGTCGAAGCTTACCAAAACCTTAAAACACCATTCTAGACTACAACCCAATTAGTGTTATAGCAATTCCAACACCATTATGCCAAGGAAAAAATAGTGATTTAGAAAAAATAAATAAATAAAATTATTAGGTATTGTGGATAAAATGATCAAGATTTTTTTTAACAAGAGTACAAAACATTCCCTAGTGTTGTTCCTTGCCTCTAACACATGTGTATCTTATCAATTATAGTTGTGAAATTATCTTCTTCATCATGGTGAGTTGGATACCTAAAGCAACACTTGATTCATCATAATATTGTCACTAAATATATATATATATATATATATATATATATATATATATATACATATACATATACATATATATGCATATATAGATATATATAAATACATATCTATCTATATATATATATATATATATATATATATATATATATATATATATATATAAGAATAAACTCTCAGGTTGATATCATGTGAATTATGTTATCTGCATTTCTATTCCCAATTCGAAGACTAAGTCAACATGTAAATAAAAAGTTCAACAAACAGTGGGTAACAAAAAATGATAAATACAAGTCTTATGTTTAAGTGTAAAGAAATCATGTTTTCTTTTTATTAGTTTTAGTACTACAATAATTCTCATTGAGAAAGATGTTTGATGGAATGAAATCAAATGTATCCATCTTTTATAAAATTCCAACTACATCTATGAAGTAGTGTCACCTACTTTTTATGACCACACTCACTAGTAAACAAGTGGTTTGTAATGTATCTGATAAAGTCATGTAATGACAATTTAAGTACTATGGCTAGCTAGGTGACACTATAGATCAACGGTTACAATGTCGACTACCCAAAGAAGAGGAAATTGACATAGTGCCACAACGACAAATCAAGAAACCAACATTTAAGTTAAACAACACCACCACAAAAGACTTTCCTATAAACACATTTTATTATAATAGTTGGTCTATAACACTAGTTTGATTATATAAATCGACGCGGTAATTGTGTTACAACTTGATTTTCGAACAAAAATGATATTTTAGAAAGTTAAAAGTTTTACTCAATAGATTGTTCAACATCGTTAATTTTTTGTTAGGAAACTAACATCAAAATAATATAATGTTAGTAATGAGACAGAAACCAACATAGTAGACTAAATTATCAGTTAACTTACTAATAAGATTATTTATTAACGTCAATTTGGAGTCTCAAAATCAACGTTACAATATTTCAATGTGGGTCTTTTTTATACTTGTATTGAAATCCATATTTTTTTTTCTAAATGAAAGGTCTACAAACATGATGTCTAGTTGGTTAGTAGGATGTGAAACCTAATATTCTTGTGAACATCATGATCCATTCTATGTTTAGTGTAACATAGGCCATTTCAAACCTCCAAAACATGTAATAACAAAAGCATTCACATACACATAGACATCCATATATTTAATTTTCTCATTACATTCATATAAATATCTTCAAAATGGAATTCTCTTCACACACACATTCAAAATTCACTTGTTCATTCACTTTCACAAACCAAATTCAAAGTCATTTGCATTCACTCTAATTTCTATTCAAATGAAAAGTTTAAAATACTTTTGATCCATCAATAACCATATAAACAATCAAATATGAAGATTCATACATGATTATCAATCATAATTGAATACAAAATCATCTTCTTTCATGAATAGTCTATTCACTTTTCTCTTACGTCATTTAGAGTGTCTCATGGATAAGCTGGTCAGGTGTTAAGCACCCAAAAATAGAATGATGATTGTTTACTCAAGATCTAATTTGACTAAACCCTTGTTTTAATGATGACTAAACTATTCATATTATTTGTGCTTAATGCTTCTACTTCAGTGATTTTAAATTAGATATAGACACACTCCAAATCACCTGAACTTGTGCATTTCAACTTGGACAAAAATAAGTCAAAATCAATGCAAGTGCACTTATGTGGAAAAGGCCTCAAATATATTATAATCATGTTGTAAATCACTAGTAATGATGGTATAACTTGTAATTAAGCTTAGAAAAAGTCAAGATCACTTAAATCGTATATTTAAGCACTTTTATGACACTTTCTTAAATTCATCACAAGAATTTTTGTCAGTCGAGTTTCATCTAGGATAAACTCGATCAATTCCCTTGATGGATTTTAGAAATTTATAGAGTCAGCCAAGTTTACCCCATGATTAACTCGACCGACACCATGCACAAGAAAACAAAATTTAAGCCTTTGGTTGAGTTACATCCAGGATAAACTCAACCAACAACTCAAATTTGATTTTTCATATAGTGTTATCGGTCGAGTTTCCCAAAAGTAAACTCGACCGAATGAACTGCATGGAATGTGAAGAAAAAGTGTTTCTAACCGTTGGAGTGTTGCAAAAGTCAAAAATATATATGCTGCAACACCCCAAATGGCTATAATTCGATCCTAAGTGTCTCTACTGGCTAGTAGATGATGCGAACTATAAATAGGACCCCTTGGGCTTCATACCATGATTAGACAAGAACTATGAAGGTCCCAATGTTATAGTTGAGTGCCTCCAAGAGGTGCCTTCTACTCTTAAGATTAATCCCTTACTACATCCATTTGAGTGAGTAGGTGATTTGTATGAGAGCTAGTCCTACATGTATATCTTGTGAGCCTCTCACATCCTCCACCTCCAATCTCTCTTTCTACCATGAATATGAAGGTTATCCCTATTGGATAAGAGAGGTGAAGAAGAAGTGAATGAGTCCCTTGGTGAAAACCTCTCCTTAGTGAAGGTGAAATAAAAGGTAGAAGGTACAAGTCTAGAGTGGGTAATTTCTTCAAGGTAGAAGACTTGTTGCACGAGTGGGTAAGTTCTTGGTTATGGTGGAAGACTTGTTGCAAAAGTAGGTAAGTCCTTGGTGAGGTATAAGACTCTTGGTCATTGATGGGTACGCACGTTGTGAGGTTATTTTATCCCTTGTCCTCAAAGGGAAGGTTGGGTATCCTTGTCCCAAAAAAGGAAGGTCATATGTTATAAATCTTATAATGGAAAATAAGGAGTGAGACATTGTTGCAAAATACTAGAGGTTGACCTACCTAGGTATTGGATGCACACTCTCCTAGGTTGGAGTTTGGAATCACTTAACATAGCTTGTGTTCTTGTACTTGTTCAATCTTTCTCCCCCTTGCTATGAATGTTTAGTTGCACTCAAGGTTCATATTTGCCATATTGTCTTAGAAATATCTTAAAAGTCTAATGAATTTTGTTCAAGTGATTTTAGCTCTATTCACCCCCCTCTAGATTCCATCATTGATACAACAAGTGGTATGATGGGGGGTCTTCGTCAAGAATACTTCCACAAGTAGGAGAAGATGGGCGATTACAAGGCGAGAGCTACCTCATCAACATTCCAATCTTTGATGGGAGAAAATTTTATTAGAAGAGAAGGTGACAATTCTACATCAAAGGATCAAGTCTTGAGCTATGGAGAATGGTGGACCTTCCATACAAGATACAAGCGATAAAGATAGAAAAATGGGATGAAGCTACTTTGAATACAACAACCTTAAATATTAGAGACATCAACATTATCTATGCCTCTATTTCTCCCTCTGAGTTCAATCAGATATCTCTTTGTGAGATAGCATGTGAGGTATGGAGAAAACTATGTGTCACTTATGAGGGGAAAAAGCAAGTGAAGGAAAGTAAAGTATACGTGCTCAAAGGACTTCTTGAAAACTTTAAGATGGGAAAGGAGGAAAGGGTGGCAGATATGTACTCAAGGGTCAACATCATTGTAAATGGTCTTGCCATCCTAGGTCATCATATAGCTAGAGAAAAAAATCAACTCCTAGATCCTTAGATATCTTCCCAAGAGGTGGCAATCCAAGGTGTCCTCCATTGAAGAAAGTAATAGCCTTGGTGAAATTCCTATTGAGGATCTCATAGGAAATCTACAAGCCCATGACATTACACTTGAAAATCAAGAGGAATAAGAAAGAGAAGAAGATAAAGATCTCAACCGAATGAAGAAGGCTGAAATCAAAGCCCAAATTAAATCTACTTTTGTTCAAGCTTATTCATCCTCTCAAGTTTAAGAAAGTTCTATGTACTCCAAAGGTAGAATTCACAAAGGCAAGTCTTCCTCCTCCACCTAGTGCTTCAGATGTGGAAATAAGGGTCACTTCAAGGAAGATTGCCCATAAGGAAAAAAGACCCATCATTACAAGATAAGAGAAGATAACCACAAGAAGAAGGAAAAATGACACAAAAGCTCTAGTAATTCCTCCAACTCAAGATCAAGTGAAGAATATAGTGAAGGATCTAGCTCAAGCTCCAGTAAAGATGGAAAATACCATTTTCTCTCTAGGAAAGTAGAAATAAAGATTAAAATGAGGTAAATCTAAACTCTTAGATAAAGATCTTTAATTTCAATTATTCATGCTAATAGTCCCTCTCTTAAGTTTGCTAAGAATAAAAAGAAAAAGCTTGCTAAGATTATTGAAAACTTGCATGAAGAAAAGGATGTTGTTGAACATGCTAATATTTTCTTGCAAAATGGTGTTAGTGATCTCAAAATGTCCTTTCTAGAACTAGAATTGTAATTTAATAGTGTTGAGATTGAAAACAATGCCTATCTCAGTCAACTAAATTGTCTTGAACTTGAAAATGCTAACTTGCTTGATATGATTAGATTTGTAGAAGCTAAAACTCTTATGCCTGGTTCTAATGAAGATCATAATAAAATTGTGAATTCTCTCATGCTTGATATTAATGTTCTTAGAACTTGAAATGAGGACAAATACTTTGTTTTGAAAGAAATAGAATCTAAAAATAATATTTATCTTTCTAAAATTGCTTCCTTGCTTCATAAAATCAATGTCCTTGAATCTTGTTATAGTTCTGCTAGTAGAAAGAATAAGGTTGTTGCTCTTCATATTGTAAAAGATTCTTATATGACCAAATTTCTTTGCTTAGACACTGTTCTTTTTCCTGCTAGAGATGATATGAATGAATTGTCTTCTACGATTACTTCTCTTTTGCATGCTAATAATAGTTTAAGATACTCTATGCAAAGATTCTTAGATGACAAAAATAATCTTAATGAAATCCTAGATCATACTACCAAACAAATAGGTAGAGATGATTTTGGACTTGATAGTGGCCAAAGGAACAACAAAGAAAAATGACTTTCAATTTTTAATGAAGAATCATCTAGTTCAAAGGCTATGGGATCATGTAATCATTACAATGAATCTGGTCATTATTTGACATATTTCCCTTTAAGGAAAACACCCTACAGTAATAGGACTTGAGCTACTAAGATAACCCTCCAGACCCAAAAATATGATGGTGGACCATTTCATCTTTCTTCTTGTAAATCACTCACAATAGGATTGACATGAGCTATTGATTTGCAAATTGATTTCTCCATCCACATAAAAGAAAAAAGATGAGATGTGTATAGGGTGGCACCAAGTGGAAAAGAAATGGTAAGATTAGAGGTAATGATATTCTTGTTGTATCCAATCATAGCTTGTTCTTTGCAAGTTTATATGCACTACACATATGGTTTTTGATTCAAAATTGGTATATTGTGATTCTCATCACTTTCTTTCTCAAAAACTATTACTGATGCTTTCATAGTGCATTATTAACTCACTTATACATGTTTGGACATGGTTTATATATTTTGCATGCTTCTAAATATGATTTTATGAATATATGTGCTTTTTGACAGTAGATATTGTCAACCAAGTTTGTCCTAAAAGAAACTCGATAGACAAACACCAATGGGTGTTGCCAACAACTGTTGTCAGCCAAGTAGCTCAACCAAAAACTCGACCAACACCACTATGCATAGAATACACAGATGGCTTTTCATTGATATTTCCCTCTCAACTAGACTTTCTCAACCAATAGCCTTATTCTATGGCACCCCCCTTGGTACCCATATAATGTGCATATTTCCATGCTTTAATTAACCTATCTTGCATACAACTCTGTATTTTTAATTTCTATAAATTGGTATATCTATATCTTGAAATTACTGATCTTGAGTTGTTATGCATGCTTTGATGATGATTAGTTTGAATCTCTTGGTTGTGATCTAAATTTCTTCAGTTGTGTTTTAACTTGCTACATCTATCTAGTAGTATATCTTGTGATGCAACATAAGGTTTTCAGTGGTAATCATACATTGGTAATGATGCATATTTTGCTAATGAGATATATACTTTCATGCTTCTGAAATTACATATCTATTTGTTTGGATATATCTCTACATCTACTCATTGTTTGTTGTTTAACATGTGAATCTTTGGCTATGTTCTAATTCTACTAGTAGTCCATGTACATGTAATTCTAGACTTGTTCATCTTTTGGTATCCAACTATATGCTATGTTTCATACATACTGAAGCTTGTTCCTTGATTTGCACTATCTATGATCCTGAGTTACTTGTTTGCATAGAATTTTCTTGATATTTGCTAGAATTACATCGTGGGTTGTTTAAATGCAAGTATTATTTTTCTTTATATACTCTTCTTGGACAAGCCCCTAATTTTTGCTCTTCTACTCTCCATTCTAACATTTGGTATCACCTTTTACTAAGAAATAGTTTTTTTAGCTCTTCAACCCACTCTTTAAAATGACAAAGGAGGAGAAGACATGTCTTATGTAAAGGGGAGAAGACATTTATGCATAACATATATGAGTATAAGACATTATTTTTGTAAATGTTATGAAACCTAACCAAGTAGGAGAAATAGTATTAATTAAGGGGGAGTATGTAAACTCCATTATCATCAATTGTGGGGGAATATATGAACTTAGTTATACTAAAATCCCTAGGTTTGTTTGAAGGTATGATTTTACTTGAATGCTTTCAATACATGTATGGAATAGTTTGTCATCTTCAAAAAGGGGGAGAATGTTAACTCAAGGTATAATTTGAATAAACTCTTATTTTGATGATGACCAAACATTCCACTTATTTGTGTCTAATGCTTCTACTTGAGTGATTTCAAATTAAGTATAGACACACTCCAACAGATTAAGCTTGCACATTCCAACTCAGAGAAAAAGAAGTCAACACCAATACAATTTTTATTTTGTAGAAAAGGCCTCAAATTTATTAGAATGATGTTGTCAATCGCTTGTAATGATTGTATGACTTGTAATTAAGCTTAGAAAAAATCAAGAGCACTTAGATCAAATATTTAAGAACTTTCATGACACTTTTCAAAATTCATCACGAGGAATTTCTTCAGATGAGTTTCATCTAGGATAAACTCAACAGACACCCTTGTTGGATCTTAGGAGCTACCAAGGTCGGCCATGTTTACCTCAGGATAAACTTGACTGACACCCCGCATAGGCAAACCAAATTTAAGCCACCGGTCAAGTTTTATCCAGGATAAACTTGACTGACAAGTCAAATTTAATTTGTCACATAGTGCTATCGGTCGAGTTTCCTAAAAGTAAACTCGACCGACGACACTATATGAAATGTGAATAAAAAGTGTTTTTAATCATTGGATTGTTGTAAAAGTCTAAATTATATCTGTTGCAGCACCTGAAATGGCTAGAATTCAATCCTAAGTATCTCTACTAGCAAGTAGGCAACCTCAACTATAAATAGAACCCATTGGGCTTCATCACATGGTTATTGTAAAAGAGTGAAATCACCCCTTTACTAGAATTTGAAGAGTAAAACATCCATTCCAAACAAACTCAAAAGGTATGCTTGAAATAGGTGTAAAATTATCAAAACTCAATAATACTATTCAAAACAACCAAAGTGTTGCAGTAGAATAATACTATTCTCTAGGGGTTTCTCTCCACCTTCTCTCTAGGTTCTACCCCGGCGGCCGCCGCTGGGGGGGGTGTGCTTCCCCGGAGCCTCCCTCCCCCTGGCCTTCAACCATAGTTGGTATATCGCTAAGGTGTTCTTCTCTGGAGATCATGGAGCTGGCATATCAGGGAATCCTTTGAGGCCCCCCTCGCACCCTATCTCATAGCAGTTGGATGCGCCGCAAGCTTCCAAACCTTGGCTGATGGAGTGGCATTTTGACCCTGTCGAATCTTTCTATTCAAGCGAGATGGAGAGATAGGAACCGATCCCAGTCATGTTTTGGATCTTGTGCTGCTGCTCAACGCTGGTGATCCTAGGTGGTCTCTGCGCCTCCTACTTCTCTAGCATATGCTCGTTCCAGTGGTTGAGGAGTTGCCCTTCCTTGGATTCGACTGATATTCGATCACGTTTTGATGGCGGTAGGATTTCTCATTGAGTGGCCTTGTCTGCTGTGCGAGGGCGCTATCTTCGACTCTAGTTTCACAGAGCTAAGGGGTGCTTCGGCCTCCCTTCTAGGCTGCCTCCACCGAGCCATGGTAAAGCCCTCGCGCGCCTATGCTCTAGGTCGTCCAGGTGTCGATAAGCCACAAGTTCGTTGGTCTCTGCCTTGGCAAATACAGTGAAGTAGGATTCCTCACTGGTGACGAATCCTCTGACATGTTTGGCGGAGTGGCCACTCCATCACAGACACCGACCAGGTGCTTGGAGGCTTCTTCTCAGTCCTTCTTGTTGTTGCGATCTCTATGTAGTCGATGAAATGCTTCTGTAATCAGAAGTGTTCAGAGCCTGCACTTTTGTGTGGTTTGTTACTGGGTGAATAGCAAATTGGCCTAGCAGGGGGATATCCCCAGAGATGAGGAAGAATGGTTGTTGCCCTCTCCTTCCCTTTGTTTCCTATTCCTGATCTGATAGGCAACTAGTGTTGTGGTTCTGTTTCTGCTGTCCGAGAGCTAGATGCTGATGCCCGGTTCACTTTTCCACTAATTTTGTGGGTGTGGGTATTGTTGTGTGAAGGTTGGGTCAGGTTGCTTGCACCCTGGCGTTCATTGTAGCTGATATGGAGTTCAAAGCTCTTTGTGTGTCTGACAGGTTTACATGTTGTTGCTACCAACGTTTGTTGTGTATGTGGTTGTTTTTGCTGTCAGTTGTTCCAAGCCTCTGTTTGAACATCTGAATGTTATCTAGGAATCGTCTCGGTTGATCCAAGTCCACCCGGCCCTTCTACTAAGTAGGGAATCCATCCTTGAGGTAGATTGCGATCTGGTTGTGTCACAATATTTGGTGTCTACTGGTTGATGAAGAGGGCTAGCAACCTGCCTGTTCCTCACATTTTATGAGATGGTTCAAATGCCAGTACTGGGATAGGTGGTTGCTTTCTCTCCAAGGACATCATCTAATGGACAACTCATGGAAGGGTGCATCTTGCTTTACAGTCTACAGCTTGGAAGCATTTCATCTTGTGAAAGAACGCAGATTCTCTCAGCTTCTTTTAGATACTAGCTTCTTCTTCTTGACTTGATCGGATTCCAGGCTTCCAGGATGACACAATTTGAAGGTGGGGTTAATGCTAGTGTTGTGCTGGTTGTCTTTTAGAGGCTGTTTTGCATCTAGTAGTCTGAGTCTGTATCTTCTTAGAGCTTTGGTTTCTTGTTCTCTTTTTTGGGGGTCCTAGGACCCTTCTTAGTTTTTAGATGTTTTATCCCTGATAGTAGTTGGCTACTATGTAGCTTGTGTTTAGTTTGTTCTCTGGTTGTTTGGATGTCTTCATCCAGGGCTGTAATGGGGGCGCAAACTCTTTTGTACCCAAAGTTTTGGTAATACAGTAACACGCTTTTTGGACCGACAAAAAAAAGTGTAGCAGTAGAATAAATGTAATGACTGTATTCAATTTTACAAAAATACATCATCATCTCCCATATAGGGTTTATATGGAAGATACAATATAAGGATCTAGATAGAGGGAAGTCTAAACCATATCAAGTTTGTCTCCAAACAACATTTACTTCATGAGTTAGGTCAATGCTGAAGGCCATGTACTCCTCATCCTAATCCTAGGCTTGTCCTCAGTGCTCATGTTGTGCACTCTGATACTAGGCCTGTGGGGTTGGGACATCACCCAACAAGGGAAAGAAACAAGGTATTTGTCAATAGTGAACAAGCATAAGGTAAAGAAATAACATGGAAATAAAGGCTAATATTACATCATAAGATGAAGAGATCAAGAGTATGATGCATAATCAAATTAGATGTTTGGCATAACAAAGAAAAGTAAAAGATTTGCATGCATGATTCATATTGACTACCTTAACTAAGTAGGATTGAGGCACCTACCAGACCTCAACCAAATAGGTGAGGGAGAGTAACACACTCCAGTCACCTATAAAATATTTTATAATGGAGTCCTTGAGTGAAATAACACATTCCCTATCTATGGTTGGTTGTACCAAAGTGCCACTACATTAGCTAAATAGTCTAATAAAATCAACATGCTACATGCAAACTATGGCAAGTAGAAGCATCAAATATTTGAAACATGGCAGTGGGGTATAAGACCCAACAAATAGAATATCAATACTGATTTTGAGGCAAATATAGAAAACGAAATATACAAAAGAGATTAGGGTTCATATAATGCCTCATTACGGAATTTAGGGTTAGGTCTGGAAATATCCCAACTTAGGGTGTAAGAATGTGCATACCTCTCTTATTGAATCCAATTACCAACTTTCACCACTTTTAGATGAACCCAAGTTCAACTTTGCCCATTTCAATTAATCAACATGTATTATAGTACATAATGTACATTGATGATGATAAACCCTAATTTTGGACCTTTTTAACAAAACTTAGGTTTTTACTTGAAAAATCTCACCTATCGATTTATTAGGTTCTCCTCTTCAAGAAAACATATTTTTATGTTTATTTTGGAGTTAATATGTTAAGTTGTGATTTTTATGGATTTTATGCATTCAATTCATCTGTCCTTTGAAAATCATGGAAATCAAGCATTAAAACTATTTTTATTAAAAAGAAATATTTTTCTAATTCTAAAAAATATTTTTTGCTAAATTTGGATAAGAGAATAAAAAGATATGAATTTTTTAATTTTGGCCAATCAAAAAAAAGCCAAGTCATCAATTCCATTGTGAGAGGGAGAGGGATGAGTCACGTGACTTGACCGAATTGCATGTCTCCAAGTCACGGGTCCAAGACCAGTCAGTTGTGTGTTAAAGCAAAACCAAAACAAAACCGAACGACAAAATTGACCTTGTACGAGAAAGACAGGAAAGAAGATAATTCAGAGGGCAAAAAAGTAAATAAACATGGGGGATTGCTCCCCCTACAATTTGACTCCATTGTTGGTGCTCGCAAGCTGCAGCAAAGCCCCAAAATTGGGCAAATGCGCACATGTCCATTATTCAGAAAACTAAGAAGATAGAAAGGAAGAGGGAGGTTACAGGGTCTTATAAACAAAAAGAATTGATCGGAGAAGGAGTGAGAGAGGAGAATCAACCTCCGTAAGCTAAGATGCAAATCTCGATCACCGTAAGCCAATAACATGAGAACAAGAGAAATTGAGCGGAGAGGAAGGTCACAAAGTAATCAAGGAACATTAGGGTATGGTTATTTATAGGTGAATATGAGAGAAGTAGAGAGGAGGGAGGTGGCTACTGAGACTTGTAGCCCAAGATTTAGGGGTTTCCTATTTTCTTGACAAAAAGATGCAAGTAAGGCATCAATGTGTGTGAAATCTTATTTGGAAACCAATGGCGAACAAATTGTGTGATTTCATTGAGTGTGGATCGATAAAACCCAATTTCAAAATACAACTTTTGGATTCGCACTATTCATGTCTGACTCCACCAAGGAGTGGTGTGGATCCCGTACACATCAGTGTCTAGCGTGTGACATTTAATGTCATTGCCAAATCTGATTCCGGTTGAAGTGCAATATTTAAATATTAAACATTTTCTCTTTCCTCAATTGTGGGTGCAAACGACCTCCAAATTCATTGACGTTTGACACCTATCCTATTTTGGACATGTAGAATCCAAATATGAAATTAGATTTCCCTTTCGAATACATTTGATCCACTAAAATTAACGAATCTTATTTTGTCTTTGCTCATGCATTAATGACTCTAGGATTTTCCAAATTTAATGTAACTTCACCCTCAAGTCACATTAAGTATGTTGGATATGAATTTACCATAATTTCATATCCTGAAGTTGTTTATTAAATTAATTGATGCATTGAAGGTTATACACACTTGGATTTAGCCTCCATTATCACCATACTGAATTATAACATATTATTTTGCATGAAATAAGACATTTTATCCAATTTGTTATGATGCTTACAATAAAAAAAATAATGTCATGTTATTTACATCTACCTATATTAAACATCTATACCTTGTCACATTAACTTTCTTACTCACACTAATGTCCTCATAAAACATTTTCTCATATTTATTCACTTTTTAATATTGATTATGCACACTTGTGTGAATCATGTTACTTACTATACATATTGAAGTTATTATATGTATTTTAGTGAATAAGGCGGGACATATTGCTTATTAATGGATTGATTTACATGCCATGTCATGATTAGGTGACTAATTAGGTGTGTATTAGAGAACAAGGTGATATGCATTACATATTTATGACTTGATTAATCTATGATTAGGTGAATATATAACATTAATATGTATCAAAGTATGCTATCTGATTATGACACCTAATGACACTAATGTATCATGAACGTCATTAAGAATGTATATATTTGTGTTAGATGATTACAAATTAGGATTTAGATTAATGTGGTTATTATGTTTCACCTATGTTTTCTTAGTATGCATTAAGTCCAATATCAAGTTTAAATTATCTTGTTCATCATATCATTAGGGTTTATTGGTTCATGACATGGTTAGCATCATGTGTCACTATTAGTATTAATGTGTTATTTACTCATATTATTTGAATTAGGTGTTCATTAGGGTTCAAACATGTGAAATACTCATTAGATGACTATTATATGTTCATTAGTATATAAGCATGCATGTTGAGTTATAACTATAACCTGTTTGGTCAATTCTAAAGATCCAAGCACACTAATATCTTATTTATGGAGTTAGGGTTTCTAGAGTCAGAGTAGCTAGATTTCAGTATGATGCATGACCATCCCCATTAAAAGGATTTCGTCCTCAAAATCAACACAACCAAGATCTATCAAGGCACTACTACTATCCCTCCACCCCTTAAAGGATTTGACCTACCAAGTCAAACTAAACTAGAGGTAAAAGGGTGAGTCTAATTAAACAATGTATGAAATCTATCACTTGAACCTCAAGGTCTAAGTTTTAATGATAGACTACCCAAACATTTGGTCTAATGGGACATAAGATAACTATATCAGGTATCCACCCTCAAACATGTCACAAGGTAAACATATAAGGTTCCCAAGAGTATCAAACATAGATGACTTAGGATACTATTGCTTATAGGCATGCTATTTCGGACAGTCAATATCAAACTCAGGCTAGGAAAGTATCATACAAATTCAGGAGTTCTTGTAAACCAACCTAGTGGCATGGAGGAAAATCATGCCAGCCCCCAAACCCTGATCCTTCTACACACCTTTGTATGCCCTAGTAGCCACCTAAAAGGATAGAAAGGATAGGAAAAGCATGGGAAAAGGGTCAAAAAGAGAATATACTAAAGATTTCAATTTGTTATAGTTATCCAAGCACTATGAAGGTCCCTATACTATACCTGAGTGTGTCCTAGACCCTCCTTCCACTCTTAAGCATAATCACTTGCTACATCCATAAGCGTGAGTAGGAGATTTGTAAGAGAGTT